>BQNB010015383.1:0-67560 GCA_026074375.1 Tanacetum coccineum
ATTTAGGAGCTAGGTGTGTCACGTGCAAACACCTGATTTTAGATAACAAAATACAGGTTATTTTTGAAATATGTTTTTTTATAGTTCGTGCAACCCTCAATTTCAGCTAATAAATTATTGATGGTGCAACCTAGTACTTATAATCGTTCAAAAGAAGTTGCGCGGACACCTTATAAAAAATGTCCGTCTCTACACATCTGACATCTCATATGCTCATCAACCCATGCCAACGATTTGAAGCCATGAGTTCAAGCCCAAATAGAAGACAACGCTAATGGTGACAATTCTACAACAGAGTTACCATTGCCTCAAGGAACGAAAATGCCAATAATGGGATGTTTAGACTTTGGAATAGTCGATAAGCTCATTTCACCCACCTTATTTACTTACTTGAGCTTATGGACTTAAATAAAACCCATCTCTATACGACTACAAAAGCAAAAGCTCCAAAGTAATTCGCAAGAAAACCCTAACCATTACACTTGTTTGGAGTGTCCCCAACGCTTTTTGAAGAATTCTTCATGTTTGACGCGGAGTGTTTAGAATTGCTGAACGTTTAACGTTGTAATTTTTAATGATCTATTTTTTGAAATGCTCATTCTCTAACGCTTCATGAAATAACATTTTGAAGTTGTTTTATACATTATAATTAAGCCTACAGTTACGTTACCAAAGGTTTTAATAGAAAAAACAACTACCACCTGATGCTTACTTACTGTTACTGCTCCTGCTAGTGTACGTTTGCCAAACACACCCTTTATCATACCCCATAGCCATTGTTCCAAATCTTCCTATTTTTATGCAAATTTACACAATTTAACATAGGGTTAATGGCATGTAATAGCAACGTACTTTCCCATTTGAGCCATTATCATATACGAACCCAGAAAAGTACCACAATACCCATCCAACTTTCAAAATTTGTTTCATTATCATACGTTTTAGAGTCATCTCTTGCACCGTTAGTCCTTTTGCTAAGTGTCCTTTTGACTAACGACCGTTTGTAATTAACTCAAAAAACATTAAATAATAAGAAAATTTTAAAAATAATTAGAAAAGAAAAAGAAAACACATTTTGAGTTAATTACAAACGGTCGTTAGTCAAAAGGACTAACGATGCAAGAGATGACTCTAAAACGTATGATAATGAAACAAATTTTGAAAGTTGGATGGGTATTGTGGTACTTTTTTGGGTTCGTGTGCTCAAATGTGAAAGTACGTTGCTATTAAATGCCATTAACCCAAAAAAAATACTATGGAGTTTAGTCTGGAAGAACTTCATATCGGTCATGTAAATTGTGAGCTTTTTATAAATTTTGGTAAAGTACTCCAACAACCATTTATCATTGTTACAATCATATAGTATTTTTGTCGAAAAGGGTAACCATAAAGGCAAATACTATGACTTGTATTAGCTTGCTACTATCGAGTTCTAACAATGAAGACGATACAAATAAAAGTTACGAACTATGTTACTACTCAATCTTGTAATCTTATTAACTTAAGGGACGTTTGGCATCACATTTTAAAAACGAGTATGATATATACGGTTAACTCATTTTCACAAGACAGGTTGTAGTATTTGAGTGTTTGTCAAATTTTAATTATATTAAAATCACATATCAGAATTAGTATTGTAGTTAACCAATGATCACAATAATAAGATAATCATTCAAAAGCGCAATGTCGGACAACCCTATATAAAACACATATATTGGATACAATGTCACAAATGAAGTATTATGAGCAATGTTACAGGCTTATAGCAGCTTCGTGAGAAATTTCATGCCTATTCTCACCAACCAACGACGTTGACGAAGATATAATCTCACCATGAGAGCAATTCGGGTGATTTATCCGCCTCCCCGAGCAGAAATCTCTAATGTTTTTAATGATTATATACCTATGTCGCGAACATGAAATATGTGTTTGAGAATTTTGCTGGTTAAGAAACAACGAAGACGAGGTGCGGTTAAGCCATCGATTGTTAAGAATTATTAACCTATACGCCATTTTTAACCGATTTTATAAAGAATATGGATTTTGGTTGATGTTTTTCTAACGGTTTATGTAAATTTTAGCACCAAGGAATGGAGAAGAGACTTTGGAGGAGGAAGTTTATTCCTAGCCTGCCTTTTACTTTGAAAGCGTAAATGTGGAAATATGCTATTTAAGAGGATATTTGGATATTCACAATGAAAGGGCTTACATGATTTGTAATTGTTAAAAGAAAATGTGAGATCAACATATAATTTTTATTAAAACAAAAAGACTCATTTTTCACCTTTATTAAATAAAATTGCAAACGTTAAATCGTTAAGCGAAAAAATACACCATATCGACGAGATTTTTTTTATCCTTCAATAAATTGGCATTTTGATATATTTTCGACGAACTTTTTTTTCGAGTTTTTTTAGTGTTGTAATTTACGACTAAAAAATGACATGTGATTTTTCTATTTTAAAAATCACATGTGATTTCAAAAATGAAAAGTGACTTGTAAAGACACGATTTCTTTTCCACTAATTACTTCACCAGTATTGTTGACCTAAACGTGCGATACTGCTTCCTTACATTCTGTTTGAACAAATTTCTTTGAGTTCAACTCACATATCGTGTCCTTAAACTGACGTGGTATCTTTACGCGCCACTGTGACGCGCGTTGTTTCGTAGACATAATCTTGCATTAGGATTAACAGTCAAAGCGTAATAATCATTGTAAGTGTTTCTAAATCTTCAATAATTGTGATTGTTAAGCTTGAATAATGCAAAAACGATTCAATTAGCTACAGATAACGAATCAAAACTTGACAAAAATGCTAAAACTTAAAATTAAACCGATTGAACTATGAAATAGAGTCTGCTGAGTCGATTGATCAGTTTAGAATTGAAAACTAGGTATTAAAAGAGGATGGTTCAAGGTTTTTAATGGTGAAAGTTTGTTACATTTGTCAGTAAATTTTGTTGAATTGAGAGAAATGAGAGTGTTTCGTCCGGTGATTTAGTTCCCTTCATAAACTCATGTTGATAAGTTCAAAAATTGGAAATTTTGAGCTTGTTAGAGCATCCACAGTGGTGGTTTATAAATAGGTCTAAAACTTTTTGAAGAAGTCCAATAATTTTTGCTCAATAGTGAGAAACCATTTCATGCTTAGGTGGCATGAAAAGATCTAAGATTATGAAGAGGTCCAAGAAATATTTATCAACATTTTTTTATTTTTTTATATGCTAAATAGTTAATCACATTTAAATGATGATTGTGTAATTCTTAAAAATATAAACCTCAAAAAGCTTTATTCATAGTGAGAATAGGTTCATAATATGAAATGTTTTATGAATTAATTACATTAGTTGATGTGGCACTTTTATAAACTTTTTAATAGGTTCACCATTGTGGATGCCCTTAGTTTTTTTTAAATTCAATAAACCCATAAGCCTCGATAGGTAAACATCTTGAGATAACCACGAAAAAGGATTTTCGTTTACCCGTTTTCGATAAACACATAAGACATAAGTCACAAATAAGCCAAGAAAACACACCCTTAACCAAAACCACTCAGGGGTGCCTAGTGGTAAAAGGGCTTGCGACTATCACACTAAAAAATGTGAGGTAAGTTCGATTCCTGCTAGGTGCAAACAACTCTGAAGTGGTCACGCTAACCTCCTGGAAAGGGAGGGCTTTACCTGGTTTAAGTCTGTGTGACGGTGGATTCAAACTTCGTAGGTTAGTCGGACTAAAAAACGGAAACTATGGTTCAAAAAAACACCCTTAACCCAAATATCTCAACAAACAAATCTCAATATCGGCTTAAGCCCACCAAACCCATAAAAGGAAAATATATATATATATATATATAAACCTTTTTGTTTTATGCGACGATTATATATACATTCAAAGTTTCAAATTAAAGCGTTGACTTTAACTTTTAGCCACATCTTGCTGTTTCTTACTACGCACACATCTATCATCGTCAACACAGCATATTGTAAGTTGTAACATGAAAGTTGTCATTTGTACTTTTGATCTTACTAGCATGGTACCGCATAAAGCAGCGATTTTAAGAAACTAAAAAAAATAAAAATAAACAATTAATAAAAATATATCAAAATGAATGTTAAATTAAAAAGCATAAAATTTTAAAAAATATAGTAAAATACGATTAAAAAATACATAAAAGATATTTCAATTTAAAAATAAATGTGATTTTTTAATTAAAAAGTAACACACGTCACTCTAAAATGTGGTTTCTTAAAATGAGATGATGATATAATATAGTATAAATAGTATAGATTATGTGTGTTCATTATATATAATGTTTACTAATAGATTCTAGTGGTACGCGTAAAACTTATGAACATTGTTCATAGTATACTGGAAATGTTTTATATGTATGTGATATACATAGTGTATGCAAGAGTTTACAGATAGCTTTTATATTGGAAAAATTTTCATAATAATCCGTATCAGTTTTGGAAAACTTATTTGGCGGACTATCTTTTTTACGAAATACAATAAGCTTTTTAGATTTTTTGTTGTTGTTGCAGACTTACTTTTTGGTGAACTTTGACTTTCTTCTATTGCAAAATTTGACTTTTCTTAGAAATTAAGAAAATAAAACATGTTTAACAAGAAAGACAATTCTCAAAGTAAGTTTGCGATATTGATGTTCATAAATTTCCCTCTTTTTATGACATACGTTTTAAAACCGTTTGTAATGTGGCTATTCTCATGAAGTTCCTTCTCTTTTTTTGTAAGTGAACTGTCATAAAGGCTGAATGCATAGAGTAGATTGCGTTTTAGCACTAATCATATGGTTCAATGTATTCTTTCTAATATGTAGGCCATCATGCGAAACCTTCCGGCAAATGACATAATAGAATAATGCTCCGTAGCTGGTCCTGGTTATGTAAATGTTATCTTATCGGAGCAATGGATGGCTCAGGTAATTTCCGTAATCGTATTTTTTGAAGTTCCATTCGACCCTAATTCTTACTTGCTCAAATGTCGTTACTTTTACTTACCGACATGCCGCAAGAGCATACATAGGATGTTAATAAATGGTATAGACACATGGGCACCAAAGCTTCCTATTAAAAGGGCAATAGTTGACTTCTCGTCACCCAATATAGCAAAGGAAATGCATGTGGGACATTTACAATCGACTATCATTGGAGACACTTTAGCACGTATATTTGAATTTTCTAAAGTTGAAGTGCTTCGAAGAAACCATGTTGGGGATTGGGGAACTCAGGTGCATGAATAATGTAGTATTATTGCACATACATGTTCTTTCTTATTTTGTTCCTCATCGTGTAAATAACAAATAAATAATTTCATTTTGGCAGTTTGGAATGCTGCTCGAGTATCTATTTGAACAGTTCCCTAATGGGGAAGTTAATGATCAAGCTATTGGAGAGATTGAGGTGAGTATATTGATTATGAGATGAGTTATATATGATCAACCTATATGGTAACCTTTGAGGATTTTGGTTTCTTACATATATTCTTGTTATACCATAGTTGCAACTTGCAACTTTCAAGTATACAAGATACATTTTTGAGGTTTCATTTTTGTGAATGTTGCTGGATGATGAATTAATCTTATCTTGACTCCATTATTACTTCAACAGGTGTTTTACAAGGCATCAAAAAAGAGATTTGATGATGATCCCGAGATTAAAAATAGCAAGAGGCGGTGGTTAGTCTCCGGGTGAATAACCACTTTATAGTCCACACAATTTTGCAAACATTTTATTTCTTTTCTTATTCTTAAAAATGAATATTTAAATAGGGAGGCGACAAAAGGTACTTGAAGGCATGGGCACAAATCTGTGAGAAAGGGTTTTGAAAAAATATATCAGCGTTTGGGAGTCCATGTTGGATTATGACCATATATGATTAATATATGTCCGGAAATATTCCCGAGCCTAAGGGGACGCACACGTTTATATGTTAAATGACGAGTAAATATATTAATGTAATATATTAAATGTATAACAAACGATCGTTAAAAGTTAACGAGTATTAAATAATTAGTTAAACGTTTAATGGTTAAACGTGAGGGACTAATTATTTATAAACCAAAGTTTAAAGGGTTGGTTCACCTTTTCTTTTCCTTAGTCGGTTGGAATACTAATCCCACAAGGATTAGAAGACTTGTTTGAGTGACAAGTAACATAAGCTATAAATATAGGTCTTGACTTTCATTATGAATAAGTCTTAAAAAACCTAAAGCTAAATCGTCCTTTTCTTCCTTGTGTACATCCGAATACTGACAACCTTTTAAGGGTTTTTGTTTTGCCTCTTTTGTTGTGCTATCAAACGAATACTTTCGTTTTGTGTTCGACAATCAGCACAAGGTGGTGGTTTTATTCGTGGGTTGATAGAATCAAAAGACGAAGGTGATCGTTTGTTATTCACTACTAGTACTAGCATACCTCGTCGTTTGCTAAGAACGTATAGTGTGTGGAAGCTTAGAGGAATCATAATTTGATTCTTGTGGTTACGCGTGGTATTATACACACGCGTATATAGAAGACGGTGTTTACGGTTACCTTTAAACGGTGTATCGTTTCGTGCTAAAAGGTACATGTTTTCTATCTTGTTAATTATTGTATTCTACATGTGATCATTTATTCCGCTGCGTACTCGTGTTAATTAATATGGTTAATTAGATTATAAAACCTAACGGTTACTAACGGATATGTCCATCAATGAACTCTGTTGTCAGTTACTAATTCCAAATTTTGCTACTTAGCGAAATTTATCTTATTTCAATAGACAAATCAACATATCTTTTTGAAATTAGTGTATGGTACGTAATTATTACCTTAAACATCAAGCAGCAAATATGCAACTTTATATAAAAACTTGATATATTAATTGTTAATTGTTAATTGTTTTTGTTAATTGTTAATTGTTTAGACGAGATTTAGGTTGATCTGCTAGTGATGGTGTATTCAAAAGGTGATCAACTGATGTGGTGGGGGTATGTTAAGTTGGGTCCTAACCTTAGGAAAATAAATTGGTTTATTTAATTAAACATGGTTAATTTTTAATTTTCTTCAAGGTGTATCGTAGTGAAAAGGGGGGTGGGGGGGGGGGGGGGGGGGTGGGGGGGGGGACTAATTCTTGAACTTTTATGTTTTTGTAGATGGCAATACCTGTTCAAAACATAAACCATTCGGCTTTCAGGTCGATGTTTGAAAAAGAAAAACTTTCTGGTAATAACTTCAATGACTGGTTTGCTCGACTTAAGTTAGTCTTGAGAGTCGAGAAGAAAATGCATGTCATTGAACAGCCTTTACCTCCTGCTCCAGAGCGGTGCAGAACCTAACATGTGTGGCTCAGTGGACAGCCTATATGATGCTCAAACTCGAAATGCTTGTCTTATGATTGGAGTAGACCCCTGAACTACATAGACAAAGTTTGGTATTGCACTATCGTATGAGCATGATTCAGAGGCTTTAGGATCTAAGTTTAAGAAACAGAAGCTGAGAGTGGAGAAGTTTGACTTAAGTCCAATCTTCATAGCTTGCAAAACAAGAGGAGGGTAAATCAGTTGCTGACTATGTCCTTAAAATGAAAGGATATGTGGAGCAACTGGAACGTCTTGGTTATATGGTACCACAGGATATCTTAGTAGGCGTAATCCTTAATGGCCTTAACTAAAGATTATTGTGGGATTTGTAAGAAATTACAATATGCATAACATGGGGAAGACAATAGGTGAAAGATTCATGCTATGCTTATTGAGTAAATGAGAGGGTTACCTAAAAATGCTGAAACACACAAGTAAATAGATTAAAAGTGGTAAAATCCAGAAGGCCATAAGAATCGCTTAATTCAAAAGGCAAGAAAAAAGGTTAATGGCAGGGAAAGAGGATAAGAAGGTTTATATCCCCAAGCCTAACAACCCTAAGCCTCTGCTGCTAAGGGAGCGCCCAGCTAAGGATGATGCCTGCCACCACTGTAAGGAGTAGGAAACCAATGAAAAGGAAAATTGTCTTGTGTATCTTGCTGAGTGCATAAAAGAGGAAGCACGTTTTTCTCAGACAATAGGTTCTTCGGGTATCTTCACAATAGAATTATTTTCTTTTCCTAATAATAACTCCTAGGTGTATGACACTGGTTGTGGTACTAACATATGTATTACAAAACAGGGATTTAGGATTGAAAGGAAGCTGAAACAAGGAGCTCTTTACTTGTACGTTGGGGGGCCCCCCCCAAAAATAAAATTGGTGTTCGGTAGCACAAGTAGAAGCAATTGGAAGTTTTGACTTAGTTTTACCTAATGGCCTTGTGATTTGTTTAGACAATTGTCATTATGCACCTATTATAACTAGAGGTGTTGTTTCAGTTTCTCGTTTGGTTGACAATGGATTTGTTTAATGTTTTACGGATTGTGGAATTTCAGTTTCAAAGAAATGGTGTTCTTTATTTTTAATGTTGTTCCTCGTAAGGGTATTTATGAAATTGATATCATGATCTTGTAACAAATTGTTAATTCTAATTATAATGTTAGCAAATAAAAATCAACAAAACTTGGATTCCACTAATCTATGGCACTGTCGTCTTGCTCAAAAAAACAGAACGAATTAAACAGCAGCAACAAAACGGGCTGTTAAAGTCCACAGATGATGAATCTTTGAAAATGGTGAGTCTTGTTTCTCTGGCAAGATAACAAAGAAGACCTTTCCCTCATAGTAACGAAAGGGCAAAAGATCTTCTTGGAATAAAACATACTGATGTATTTGGACCAAACTTAGACATGTTTCAAGACAAGGTGCTAGCAACTTCATTACAATCCCTAGATGATTCATAGTCGTTATGGGTTATGTTTTATCTTCTTAAACATAAACATGAGGTCTTTGAAACATTCAAGTGTGTTTAAAAATGAAGTTGAAAATCAACTCAGGAAGACCATTAAGGCAATACGATCAATCGTGGTGGCGAATACATTAGCCAAGAGTTATTTTAAAAGATTATCTAAAAGCTAATGAAATGTTCAACAGCTTACTCCTCCATAAACACACAACATAATGAGTGTCAGAGAGGAGAAACCGTACCTATTACAACTAGATATTGGTGCGATCTCGTGATGAATTCATACAACTCTGCCTTTATCCTTTTGGGATTATGCTCTAGAGTCTGCAACACGCATTCTCAATATGGTTCCAACTAAGAAGGTTGACAAAACACCATATGAACTGTGGTATGGAAAAGTTCCAAACTTGTCTTACTTAAATGTCCTGGGATATGAGACTCTGGTGAAGAGAATACGCCTACAAACTCGAACAAAGCCTCGTTAAAGTATCTTCATAGGATACCCAAGAGAAACGATGATTACAATTTCTAATTCCCACCTGAAAACAAAATTATTTGTTGCAAGGTATGGCTGAATTCTTTGAGAAGCGTCTCAAACAGCCAAGAAATCAGTGTGAGGGCGTAAGATCTTGAAGAAATTCAAGAGAAGAAATACAAAACACCTTCTGAAATCCTAGCCACATACCACAAAGAAGTGAAATTCCGATTCGTAGGTCCGAAAGGACACATCGAGGAACAAAATAAGAAATGATCAATTCTGTAAATATATAATAATTAAATTGTATATTTTTCAATTTGAAGAAAAAATTTAAAACGTATATTGTATTTTGGTTTCCATAATAAGTATCAACATTGATGCGACATACCAAGATTAGTCTTTTTTTATCAACAAAATATCATATTTACTTTTTTAAGGTTTTATATTGTTCAAAACTCGCAAGTAAACATTACGTATTTACCTACAAAATAAAATAAGAAAAAGGATACTTATTAGAATTGCTTTTAAGTTTGATTAATAATGTGGTATATGAATATTTTTATAATTCTGTATATGTTATAAAACTGTGACACGGAAAAAACGGAACGAAAAATATAAAGTTTAACAGGTCAAAAGTATGAAATTGTCAAAAATTACGGAACAGAAACTGATAAAAAACTGCGTTGCACTGTAAAAAAAGGGTACAAAAAGAATCTTTTGTACTTTTTAACACTATGCAGTGGGTCAGAGGGTACCAATAGGGGTACCCGTAATTGTGTTGTAGGTGTTTGTTTGTCGGGTATTAGAAGATATGATCGAAATATTGAAATAATGTAATAGAAATATAATGGAATCTATAAATTTACAAGAAGTGATAATAACGAAATAGTGGAATTGATAAGGAGGTAGTTTTATGGGGTTAGGTGCCTTAAAATTTGCAACCATTAACTATTGAAATGAGTGAAAATTTGCAGGGTTTTTGGGGCAGAGTAAAAGATATAATGGAAGGAAAAACAAAACAAATACTCCTATCTAGTTACTCTTGGAAAAACAAGGATATAAAAAGTTAAAGATTATTGATAATATCATATTATCTTGAAACAAGCATAATGAATTGATTTTGTGTTCATTTTTATACCAGTAAATATTTTGTGTTACGTATTGTATAGAAGATTCAACATCTTTTTAAGGCATTACATAGAAGGGAAAAAGAAATGTTCACATTTAATACGACAGAAGGAAGGTTTTTGGGAAAATAATATATTAAAAAGATGATTATTTTATTGTTTTTCTCTAAATTTTAGTAATAAAATAAAGATTAATTATTTTATAAGTGTAGTTAAATAAAGGATCTGTTTTTAATTGTCTTGATCGTGGGTATGTAGAAAAGTTTTTATCTTTTTCATACTTTTTGAATTTTGAAGTAATTCTTTGAATCATAGTGTGAGAATATAAAAAGACATATTCTTGGAAGTATTTGTTTGATTGCATGTTATTTTTGAAATATGTTAAACAAGGTTTTCAGCTCGCGCTTCGTTGCGAAGTGTGGGCTTTGACGTTCGTTCATAGTGAACAGAGTTGCCCCGCGAGGTTTTATTGGATGGTTTAACAGTTGGGAAAAGGTGAGATATATGTATCTAACAATTACGTTTATTTAAAAAAGCTAGAGTTGCTACATATATACGAGCAACATAGCCACTTGTTCTCACAACACCTTGTTGAAACATGTGTGTTATCTCCTACTGAACTGTTTCTTGCTAACCTAATATCCGAAAGCCTCGCGTCAAGTTCTTATAGATTTCTGTGATTATGAGACCATCTATCACATATAGGGGAACAATGTTAAAAATTATTATGCAGTCAATAATAATCACAAACAAATAATTACAATGAAGTGCACTAATATATATGCTTTTCTTTGATGAATGTTTCAAAATATATGATTATTTAAGAATATCACTTTACATCATCACTACTAAACATCCCCATGATCATGCCATATAGTGTTCCCTGTCCACCGCAGTATGCAGAACTAATAAACATTGCTACAACCTTCTTTATAAACGCAGTGGGGGATATATTGATCATCTTCTTGAACAATAACAACCTTTCGTTTATCTGTTCACTTCATTTTGTTACAATAGCAACTATTCAAAAATTATTGATCAGACCTCTTGTGAAGTTTGCGTAGATATGCGTATATCGTATGAGCATATATATTTTACCTCATGTGTAATGAAAAATAGCTATGAGCTCACCAAGGACCAAAATAAAAAACGTATCTACAACTATCCTAATCTACGGGTACGTCATATCAATAGAACTTTATAATGATAGATCATGCAAGTCTGTTGTTATATAAAGGCAGCGCTATGGTAATAAACCAAATTACTTATTTGAATAAATGAAAGCTAGTTGTCGGATTTTTGCTAAAAAGTTTTATAGACTATATATGATCTTCCTATTGTAATGCCTATAGTTGGCTATTCATCATACTCACTCACAGTTGTACAATTATGATTTATGAAGATCACATCTTGAATTTGATTCCCATACATACAGTTTTTTTGAGTGACTTGCAGCAATTACAATTATGTTATCATCTGTAATGGCGAGATCAAGTACTGACCCTAAACAGCCATGGTATGTTCGAGTTAGCGACCCATTGTTCATGTCTCATACTTTGACTTTCTGGTCCTGTCCCCCACTAAGTAATCTTCCAGAACTGTACTCGAATTTTACTAAACCACAAACATGTTGGATTATGACCATATATGAATTAATATATGTCTGGAAATATTTTCGAGCCTAAGGGGACGCACACGTTTATATGTTAAATGACGAGTAAATATATTAATGTAATATATTAAATGTATAACAAACGATCGTTAAATGTTGACAAGTATTAAATAATTAGTTAAACGTTTAAAGGTTAAACGTGAGGGACTAATTATAAATAAACCAAAGATTGAGGGGTTCGGTTCACCCTTTTTATCCTTAGTCGGCTGGAAGAAGGAATCCCACAAGGATTGGAATGCTTGGTCTATAAATACAAGTTTAGGCTTTCATTATGATGACTTGAGAAAACATAAACTTAAAATAAACCTAAACTTTAAATTCGATTCTTCTTCCTACTTTTGTTGACCAGTTTCAAAATTGTTTTGGAATCTTTGGTTTGTTTTCCTGACCGAACAAAAACAAAACATACACTTTTGTTTTTTTTTTGTTTTGTATTTGATCATCACTTGGAGATGATTTGTTCGCTAGTTGATTGATTCAAAGAACAAGAAGATCGTTTGTTATCCACTACTAGTACTAGCATACCTCGTCGTTTGCTACGAACGTATAGTGTGTGGAAGCTTAGAGGAATCATACTTTGATTCTTAGTGGTTACGCGTTGTATTATACACACGCGTATATAGAAGACGGTGTTTACGGTTACCTTTAAACGGTGTTTACGGTTATCTATAACGGTGTATCGTTTCTAGCTAAAAGGTAAACAATCTTCTATCTTGTTAATTATTATGTTCTACACGTGATCATTTATTCCGCTGCGTACTCGTGATAATTAATATGATTAATTAGATTATAAAACCTAACAGTCCACTTGGTAGAGAAGGTATCAATTTTAATCTGTGACCCCTTTAGTCACTTCGTTTGTAGTTCTGTAATATATTAGGCTCAAATATTTATTGATACGTATCTTTTTTTAAAAATAAAATTTTATATTTTTTTTATTTCTTTTTTTATTTTAGTTGATTGTTCTAACTAATCCACTTTTTCATTGACAACCTAAATATAACTTAATTCGTTAATCCCACTTTCATAGCAAATCTCAAACAATATTTTTTCTAATGGTTTTCCAACCCCCGTGAAAGCTTTTACAATCCATACATACCTCAGACTCTAGATTTGCTGAGACAAATTAATTTGATAGAAGAAAATGAAGACAAAGTAAAAGTGATGGAGGCTTTAACTATGCTTCAACTGACCTTGCAGCCCTATGGTTGGTTCTTTTTATATTTGTCTACTTTTTGATATTTCATTCAAAACCAGGTTTTAAAGTATGTTGCAGGTTACCATAAGAAAGTGTAAAAGCCAACTGTTAAATATTCTGAAATCGTCTGCATACATGTGTAGGTATCGTCTCAATGTGGAAAAAGTTGAGTGGATAATATATCTCACTGATGTAGGCCAGAAAGACCACTTTCACATGTTCTTCAATGTATGTCTTTCTTTCACTCGACATGATATCCCAAGTAGTGAATCTGGATATCTTGATTTAACAACTTTCTCTTTTAGGCTGCTAAATGTGCAGGATGGCTCTCAAATGAAGAAGGAGAATACCCAAAAACTAGTAGTAGGATTTGGTACTTGTCATTCGGTGCGAAATGATGGAAAAAGATTCCAAAAACACGTAGTATGAAGTGGATATGTTAATTGATCTGCTTGATGGAAGCTAAAACCTCGTTGTTAAAGAAGCTATTTTAGAGCGAGGTATATACCCATATTTTGTTTGTATCAATTTAAGGTAGGGAATGGGGTGGCTAACGGGTCATGACAGGTTGTTTTTAATCATCAGGTTGACCCTCTACACTACTTGTCCAAAATATTAAAATGGGTAAATTATATGTACTTTTATCAGGCAGGGATGCAGTGTGGACTGATGAGCAGCTTGAGCAAACCGCTGAAGCACTTGGATATGGCGCTGTTAAGTAAGATACTAACATTTCGTCTTTAAGTAAGATACTAACACTTTATGTTGCTACCTGGTCTTGATTGAAACAAGGACTACATTCATTCACTACTTTTGGATCAAGTACAGTAATTTAATAAGAAAATTATATACGGTTTGTTTTCTCTGAGCTTGTTTAGTCGAATTTTTGTTGCATCCTTTTAGTTAAAAATTACTGCAGTACAGTAGAATTGCACTTTTTTCCTGAGTGAGGATTTAAACTTAGTAAATTGAGGGATTATGTATTTGAACATGAAATAAATCTGCGTTTGCTATTAACAGATATGCTGATCTGAAAAACAATAGATTGACCAATTATAAGTTCAATTATGATCAGATGCTCAGTGATAAGGTATGCTTAATGGCTTTCTCCCATTTTTAGTATCATCAAGTCTTCATTCTTCAACTAGTGATATTATGCGATCTTTTATTCTTCATTCTATTTTCATTTGAAATTGAAATAATGTTTTTTGATAATAGGAGATAAAAGTGTATACATTCAGTATGCGCATGCGGGGAATAGTTTCTTTCTTCGGAGGTTCTAGTAGAGACAACGACTATTTAATAGAAGGTAAGATTTTTTTTAAAATTAAATGTCTTTATAGTTTTTTATTGGGAAAATTCTTGAAATGCCTCACGAAGGTAGTGATTTTGCCAAATTGCCCCACGCGACTTGGAATTTTCTTAAATACCCCATGCGACTTAAACGACCAATGCGCCATATGCAACCTATGATAAAATGACCAAATAGCCTTTTCCCCAATGATTAGGTGTACTATTTGAAGTACATGTGTGTAAGCCTTTTACAGTGTACTTGTTATGCGACTTAAAAAAAATATCTCGACTTGTTCCTTTTAAAATTTTATTTAAAATTTTTAATTATGCAACTTGAACAAATGTTTTATGCGACTTGTACCTTTATAGATAGTAAAAAAAAATACACTTATAAAAGCACATGTTAAAATCTTCGATAAGCCTAAACAAATCCTAGGGTGCTGTTTGTTTATTAAGAGGCTATGAATCTGAATCTGACTCGCACATCTGAATCTGAATCTGATGCGTAAATGTCTGAATCTGAATGAAATAATATTGTTTGTTTTTTTACTTTTTAAATGTCTAAACGATAGAAGTACAAATCAGTTTATTCTTAAAATCAGTTTTATTCTTACGAAACATAAACATGTTTAAAAATTATATAGAGCATTTTAGTCATAAAATTAACATAGTTGTACAACGTGAGAATAAAATGTTTTAAAAAACATTCAAAATTTTGTGTCGATTTATTCTCACAAAGTAGTCATATATTGTACTCCCATGTGATTAAACATCTTCAATATTTTGCAACTGTTACTGTCATTAACTTTACAATCAAAAGATTGCGAAAAATAAAATTTCATAGTATACTTAACATTGTCAATTAACAATTAAAATACCTTTTAATGAAAAAATTAAACTCAGGTGCAAATTACACGGGCCACAAAAAAAAATTAGTATTTTGAACATTATTTAAGCATTATCATCATTAGTATTTTGAACATTACTTATTTAACAAAAAAATAATAATTTTTTATAACATAATATCAATATTAAAAGAAGAGTAAAAAAAATATCTCATAAAACAAAGAAAAAAAAACTAAAGAAAAAAAAAAGTAAAAAGTGAAGAGGCATCAAGACCCCCATCCACATCTAGTTGGTTAAGATGTTTCAGCCTCTAACCACGTCTGAACGAAAGAAAAAAAAACAAACGCACTTAATGAGCCAAATGTCTGAGCGCGTCAGATTAAGAGGCTCTTTATGAAAAACAAACACCACCTCATCTCTCCCATGTTTTCCACCACTGCTTGTTAACACCAACAAATACAACCAAAAATGGATCCACACCATCACTTTTCTCTTTTTTTTTTCTTTTAAGACTTCTAAATGCCACCATTTCCCACTTGAGTTTTAAAAGAATCTTTTGGCCAAGAAAACGACTTCTCTTGGGGCCGTGCTGCAATATAAAATGGTAGACATGGTCACACCTCACATTTTATTTATGTATATTAATTACATCACTAGAGATGTAACACTAAATAATTATAATTTTTTCTCTGTCAACAAGTGCAAATTTTCCTCTTATGTTATCTTAAAAAAGGAAAATGGACCCCAATTGATAATTTTAGATTTTTAAATTACAAGAATAAAAGAATATACGTGATCCTTACGCACTAAGCTCACAATTAGTATAAAGTTATGCTTTGTGGTGTGGTTTATATTTATAATATCAGTATGACTTTTGATGCATATAGGGAAAAGGTTAGGTGGTGTTTAATTGTAATTTTTTTTATATTTTTATGTTTTTAAATTTTTAGAAAAGCTAATGGTTTTTTTTTAGAAAAGAGTTAGAGAATTTTGAAAACTTGTTTGAATGAGAGTTGTATTTTTCCTTTTTTAAAATGAAAAAAAATAAAGAAGAGTAAAATGTGATTTTCTATTTTTCAATATAAAACTAGAAAATGAGAATTTTGTTTTTTTGAAAAATATTGAAAGAAAGTGCGACTAAACAAGTTTTCAGTTTTTTCATTGTCAAGTTAAAAATTTTCTAGAAAAATGAGATATTTTTCCCCAACTAAACACACCCTTATATTTTCTGATTTATAACTGTTTCAGCTTAATATATATTCTCTGATTCGATTAAACCACAATGAATCTTACGTACTACATCTCAAAATCTTTTGTGACACATTACTACAGTGCCCATTTTGGTTATTTATGTTGGGTACTAGGGTCTGAAAAATAATTTATTTAGGCAGCTACATGAGATGGTGACACCATTGAAAGTTTAGGATCAAATGGAGTCAAAAGGTGAGGTCATTGGTGGTTAACCAAAGGTGCGTACTTGTTATTTCTTTCGAGTTATGCTACAACGGCATCTAAATTCTTAATCCCGCATCTATCCTTTTTGTCATAGCTAATACACCATAGTACTAACAAGTAGGCGCGAAACAGGGACATGACGAAAATAAAAAATATCAAGTGCATTCACGAAAAAATGTAATAAGATTATAAGTAGGTGTCAAAAAGGCCGACCCGATCTAAACCCGACCTGGACCCAAACCCAAATAAGTATATTCGGGTTGGGTTAGTCGGGTCCAAAATTTTATTAGGGTTATTCGGGTCAACCCGAGTAACCCGAATACTAAATAAGGTCGGGTATCAGGTTGATATATTTTAGCTAACTCGGGTTCGGGTCGAACTGAATAGAGATTTTTTTAATATAAATTTTATTTATTTTCTATTTAAAAGAGTATAAAAGAGAATTTTTCTTACATTTTACTCATATTCGGGTTGACCAAAACCCGAATTGACCCGAACCCGAGTAATCCGAATTCAAATAAGGTCGGGTTCGAGTATGGATTTTTTAGCCTTGACATGACTTTGACCTAACCCCAATTAACTCGAACTCGACCAACCCGACCCGACTAACACCCCTACTTAACTTATAAGTACATTTTATTAAGACCACGGGCATTTTCAAAATTTTAAATTTTTTCACAAAAATAAGCACTACGTAGCAAAATTCATAGTCGTCGTCCCTTAACAGCTTAACAACTATATTTTCACAAGAATCATCAACACTACAACAGAATTAGCACTACGTGCTACTTTTTCACAAGAATTAGCACTACCTTAACGGCTTATCCAACGGTATATGTCACTTCTACCCTAGTCATATAACTCTTACAATTTGTGTACGTTATAAAGGTCCATAAAGTAATAAAACTTCTATCCAACGGTATATGTCACTTCTATTTAACGGTAGTATATGTCACTTCTACCCTAGTCATAACTTTAAATTCCAGGTTTGTAAATGATTACTTGGATCAACTAGTTACCAAAAGGAAAACTTCTCCATAAACGTAGTTTAAATGCACATCCTTAGTCTAAGTTGTACAAATGTTCATGAAAAGTGTACAACGCCAGGTTAAAGTTATCGACATCCAAATGTTGTCTCGTATACTCCTATTGTTACAAAACTGCTCAAGCTTGAAAATATGGTCCAATGATTTTACACATTGAAGCAACAAGAAAATTCCAAACATGAAAATGATGTTAATGTAACAAGTACATCAAAACAAAAACGAGTCAAATGAACGAACAATGTATAATCACAATGAAAATGAGAACACTTGATGGGCAATACATTTTTGGACACATGCAAAATGCTAGTTTTGACTCCTAATCAAGCAACATGTGGTAGAACTTTGTATTATTTCATAACCAAGATGAAGTAATAACATTTGCATCAAGACAAGTTTAGCTTGTTACATCCCGCTCTGGCGAAAAAAGAGAAAAGACAAAATGACAAAAACATATGCAATATATATATACGTCCTAATAATACACTACAATAATGTCACTTATGTCTGCAAAAACAAATCTCGAGCCACCAGTGGCCGCTGTAATGCTACCAATTTTGCATATAGTATATACATACATCAAGGTTACAAGTTCATAAACTACAAAAGAAAGGTCCACGAACAAAAGGCAAGTTTTCTTGATTTCTCAGTTTTTCACCTGGCTAGCCACTTGTCCACCTGCGTTTCCTGGGCGGACGCTCTGGTTTGATCGCTAAATCCGGGTGGGGTTCACCTTGGATCGGCGGCAGTAATTCATTTTCAATCTTATTGACCGCCAGATCTTCATTTTCAATCGACATTGGAAGTTTGAATCGTTCACTGCGCTTTTTCAGCTTCTAAACACATCGCTACACTCGGCTGAGTTATTGCGGTTCACCGTTCTCTTCCACCAAAGATTTTGGGTTTGAGTTAAAGTTCTCGTGAATTTCTTGTGGCTTGGAAGATTGATCAAGTGGTTTGATGGGGTCAACGTCTTCATATCTATCAGTTTCATCCACATTATGTGAAGCTGACGAGTTGACGCCTGCACTGAGATCTATATCCTTGTGGCTTGTCCATCTTTCCAGCTTGGAACGCCCTCTTTTGGAGTCTTCATCCTCTGATGGAACATCTTCTCTGTGTTTTCTAGAAGACTGACGATTGCGATGGTTCTGTCCACCATTTTCTCGTTCAACCATCATCTAATTGATACCAAAGGAGGGATATGATTATTTAAATTGTTCTTAAGCTACGAAGTCATCAATATTATTGAATTACCATGTCATTTTGTGCCCAAAAAAACCCTTTTATGAACCGGGGCTTTCAAAAACGGGCAATTTTAAAATTAAAATGTTATTCGTGTATAAAAGTTTCAGAAAATGCTAAGTTATATTAAAAATGTTTAAGGATACTGGTTAAGAATGACAGTAAAAAGACACAGAGTTAATCTTTTAATGACTCAAAAGCACTAAACAAATGTACAAGGACTATAACGGGACAAATGAAAATGTAAGTTCGTATTTATTTCGGAAAAGAAAAAAAGATAATAAAATACGAAGAGCACATACCCGATCACTCCGCTGGATGCTATGATCTTCTCGATTCTTTTTTGACGGAGCCAAGGAACTATGAGAAACACTATCATGTTCTCTAGCCTTTTTTATGTTTTCTTTGTGTTTTTTCTCCTGTACCCTCTCCATACCACTATCAGTATATACCCTTTCATACCTTGAACGTCTTTCATCATCAATCACCCTGTTTCCATGTGAATACGCATCTTCACGTCCTGCATGCCTCGAAAAGCTTTCATTTTTAATCCTATCTCTTCTACCTTGTTTTTCCCGACTTTCTATAATCTTCTCGCCTCTATAATCTTCCTTCAATCTAGAATGGCCAATCCAAGTTTTGTCTTCTACTGCTCGTCCGCTTCTCACTCTTTCCTTCCACTCATTCCGATCCCTTTGCTTTTCAACGCCCTCTTTTATTCTTTTTTCATGAATGCCTGAACTTCAGGAACGATTGTAAGTGTTCACGATTACCTTTCCAACTACCATTTTCTGATTCTTTCTTAGAGTAATGTCGATCTTTATCACTCCTCTCGTATTCTCGAACCTTATGTGGGTGCCTCGACATCCCTCTCTCAACACGCTCATCGTTCTTCCGAATGTTTTCCTCTTCGTTCCTTTCGGGCATGTAGTTAGAGGATCCTTCATATTGCATGCTCCTTCAGATTCTCTCCCGCTTCGCCTGTGAAAACCTTCAGATTTTGGGTGATACGCAGAGTTTGAATCCCATTCTCTATGTCTGTCACTCTTATGATGGTTTCTACTTCTTGCAGCCTTTGGATCCTCACCATTGTCAACCTTTTCAACAGAAAATCGTGTAGTTCGAGAGATACCTTTTGGGTTTTTCATGGTGCGTGCTTGTTTTTCATCTTTGAAGATTGTGGTGGTGGTAGTTGTATCTACAGCTATATCATCCCTTACAACCTTATCTTCAATAGCATCATTCTGGCTAAATTCTTGAGTGCCAAGACTAAGGCGAGATGTAGATGAACTATGCTTAACTTCGGCATTGTCAGGTGATCCTTCCTTCTGACTATCGGCAAGCTCCTTATCCTGAATACTTTCATCATGGGCTGAATAGGGTGATCTGCTGGTTCTTCTTCTCTTTGTCGGCCTAAAAATGATATAGTAAAAGTTTTAAAAGAGCCAAATTACAAGCCATGTTAATCTGTGCTAGATACAAAAAGCCAAAATGAAACATTTGTGTAGACATTTATGTGTGGTTTATAATGTGACTCACCACATACAGTAACTAATTAACCGGGTAGCTGATACGAGGCCGGACCCGAAGATGGGCGGGTTGGGTATGGCCGTATGGGTCACAACAGGTTATGTCATTTTTAGTTGTTGCACGCCTTATAAGAACATACATGCACACCTTCAAAGAAAAGTTTTGTATTTTTAATTTGGGCAAAGGCCATAAATGACTAACCTACTTATTCAAATATACTAAAGTTCCTAGCGAACTCTATAAAGGTACACAAAAACATGTATACATTTAAAATTTAGACAAAAATGAATAACTTTTAAATGATTTGACTAAAATACCTTTTTATCTTCGATCTTCATCTTTTTCATCTTTCTACCCAGATTCCGGTGACTTTTCTGAAAACAAACCCAGTTTCCAATTACTATTTATGCAAATTGACATATTTCGGCGACTATTTATCCACCAATATTTTCATCTTAATCCATAACATCTTAATCAAAGCAGTTATCTCGGCGACTATTTCTTCATCTTAATCTGTCAATCCATAGAAATTATCCATAACATCTTTCTCATACATAAAATTCGTGCTTGTTCCACCATCCCACTGCCAAGTACCCTCTTCTTTAATAATCCCCCACTGGCAATCCCACTCATAAGCACCCTGTTCTTTTACTCGTAATTACATCTTAAACATTCTCTTTTAGGATAACACAAAACAATACCCATAATTTTAATTAAGGAAATTATGTTTTTATCAAATTATTTTGCTTACAATTCTATCAGTATATATACCAACCAGGGACTCAAATTATAGTACTTAAGTAATGGTTAGTTGTGGTGATTTCTTTATTTTCCGTTGTGCTGCTATTATGACGACTTGTGTTTCAGACCTGTAACAGCGGCGACTGGAGGCGTAGGAATGGTTGGCTGGCCCGTTTCGAGGTGGGTTGAGTGGCAGATGCGAAACACGCCTTTCCCAGAAAAATATTTTTTGTCATTCAGATCTGTGTATGTGTGGGTGTTTTTTGTTTCTTGTTTTTCTTGTCCATGTATGGATCATGAAGATACTTTGAATATGGATGGAAACTAATGGAGTTTGAAGTTCTAACTTGTAAGGGATGGTTATATGTTACGCTTTTGAGGGATATCCTTCTTTTTATGGGATTTAAAATGTTTTTCTTTTACGGTTAAATGAATAAGTAATTAAATCTGAGAGAAAAACTTAGTAATTGGAAATAGTCGCCGGAATCTGGGTTTGTGGTTGAGAAAGATGAAGATTGAAGAACAAAAGGGTATTTTAGTCAAATCACTTAAAAGTTATTCATTTTTGTCTAAAATTTGAATGTATACATGTTTTGGTGTACCTTTATAGAGTTCGCTAGGAACCTCAGTATATTTGAATAAGTAGGTTAGTCATTTATGGCCTTTGCCCTTTTAATTTCTTCTCAAATTATTTAGAACAACTATGTTTTTTTAAAACATGTATGTTGTTTTTAGAATATATGTGCAAAGAAAGTCTCACTATATATATATATATATATATATATATATATATATATATATATAGAGAGAGAGAGAGAGAGAGAGTGAGGAGAGAGATCAGCGATTAATTTACCTCTTGACATTTCCTTATCCTCATCGTCATCGACAAATAGCAATCGAGTCCTAGGACATGAAATCTAGACTTCCCATTTGCATCATCCATATCAGACTTTTGTCCAACTACACTAGGCATTGCAATAGTATCCCGTTTGCTTTCGTTTAGCACTTCTACAAGGTCTTCGATAACAAGATTTTTGACAATGTCTGCCATTCGTCCTCTCAGAATTGCCTTATAAGTCTTTTTAAACACGCTTTGAATACGTTGGAGTTGGACGTCCTCCTGGATAGACTTAGCAAGGTTTTTGAGCTCCTCGCCAAATGGTTCCTCGATCTAAAACGTTATCAAAACCCGTATATAATTAATCGCCATAATATATACTCCGTATCAGTTTTATTTGTTAAGAGTAATACTTACCCACAACGGCTTCAATGGCTCCTTCAGCATTTCATACTTCCTTGCAACCCACTGTCCTTGCTTGATGCTTATGTACGAAGCTTTCGCTTTTCACCTTATATTTCTGAACTGATACATGATAACAATTTAAGCATAGTGTTATTTAACTGACCATAATGGTCATCCTGTGGTTCATTAAATTTGACACTAATCATCCCTTACCGATACTATGTACAAAAAACTGATTTCCTGTTTTAAACCGGTTGTATACGGTTTAGTTCTCAATCCCATAATATTTACAAAAACAATAGATTTCTGGTTTTAACCCGTTCCGTATTAGGGTCAGCCGATATAGCATTTTCATTCCCGTTATAAACACTTTACCCTTAAGATCGGATGTATTTGTCTATTACGGACGGTGAAATTATACCCTTACGAGGGATAGTTGCTTACCTTTTCTATAAAGAGATAAAAAAGTTCAGAAATGCCCTGCTTGTTCTCCGAGCCTCTATAACTCTTGACATTTTCTGCAAAGATGTCCTTCCATCTTTTTTCGCCATCTGTAATCATCTTAGTGTTAATTATTCTTTTAAACAACAGTTTTTAGTCTATTAAACTTCTTTATAAAAAATTTCTACCTTTCATGTTTTGCATCACTTGAGGTGTACAGAGTTCACTGAGCGGGGGAAGTATGGGTGGTTGCGTTGTCTGCAGAAAATAACAAACATTAACGATTAATCAAAAATAAACAAGTACCGTTTTGCTTTTAAGAAAAAAGACCAACATATATTTAAGTTATGGTATGTGTGTGACCTGGCAATGGTAGATGACCATGACGTATAAGGCATAGGATTTTAACCCCCCTTTAGATGCGTCGTTAATACCATGGCACATTGCATCCTTGACCTGAATTCATAGAGGTTAAAATTGAAGGAAAAAAAAGGGGGGGGTGAGGGGGGTGGTAATTTCTGTATAGGTAATGTAATAGTCTTGTGACAAATCACCATCAGCACTTGTGAATTCACCGTTCTCCCCCTTTCTCCCCTAACAAATTTTCCGCTCTATTTCCACCATTTTTGACCTCTAATTCCTAAGTTTCTGTATCATTTCTACTCTAAATTCAGTATTTTATTCCAATCAAACAATTCAGAATTACATTACACTTATTTCTATTGGATTGATTTTGTTCTTGGTTCTGAATTCATCTTTTTTAGGGCAAAATTTGGGTGAATTTTAAAATTGGGTTTATAATTCAATTTCTTCCATAGTTAGTGTATTCAATATTAATACAATCAAATCCTATTGCATGAATTGTCAATATGTATACAAGAAGAAGATCATCAAAAAAAGCAGTTAGGATTCCATTGAAATTTGGAATGGTAAGGTAAGCCTTGCTATTCCTACTGAATTGATTGATAAGAATGTTGAGGAGAGTGTTTTGGATAAACCTGCAATACCTGTGAATACTGCTAAAAATGACTCAAAGAATGTAGATAACGGTGTTTGTGAGATACTAACTAGTAGTGTAGAGAAGAATACAATGAACAATGGGGTTAACGAGTACAGTAATGTGCATAATAACATGACGGGAATGAATGTGGATAACACTCAGAAGATTCAGGATGTGGCTAATGTTAATAGTAGTAATAAGATTGTGAAGGAAAAGTTGAATAATGCAGGGCATAATAGTGGTAAATTTGTTGATGTTGTTGCTGCATTAAAGTCACATAACAAACTGCAAACGATTCCTACTGAGGTGAGTGAAAATGGAGATGAGGTGGTAATCTTTGATGATGAAATAATAGAAGAGGGGAGTAATAAATGGAATTTAACAGTATGTGGACAATTTGTTGGATGTAGTATGAGCCTAAATGAGGTTAGATACCACCCGAGGAGAATGTGGAACAAATTTGGCTTAAAAGACATAATAATGAATGACAGTGGAATATTCTTTTTCAAGTTTCATGATAATGAGGGAATCAATGAAGTGATAAACAATGGACCATGGATGGTGAAGGATTTAACCTTTGTTTGTACAAAGGTGGAGTATTGATGTATGTCTCGACAAAACAGAACCAAAGAAACTCCCATTGTGGGTTAGACTGTTGAAAATACCTATGGAAGCGTGGAGTTTGAAAGGGATAGTGCTCTAGCAAGTAGTTTAGAACCAATCAATACTTTTGTGACACTCAGTAAGTGAATACTCACTAAAAAAATAAAAAGTTGCGAATAAAGTTTGAAATTTATTAAGTGATATTAATCTAAGATAAATTATTAAGGACACTTACCAGCAAAACTAACTCTCGAAACCTCCCATCAATGTTCCTTATTTCCGTCATTAACAAGGCAGTCGTCTTCCCCGACGAGTCATGCAGAGTCAAGTCAAACGGTATTTCAGTGCCTTTGCCTTTGAGCCTGAACTTCAGAAGGGGGACTCTTTTATTCTTGATATAGTCAATGAAAGAGAATGGTCCTAAAACATTAAGTTAAAAGAATGATCTTTGTTAGAGAAACAAGAATACAAAAAACAAGGCATCCTTCCTCTATTAATCAAGCTAATTAATAGAGAGAATGACCCACATAACACGAAATACATTAGCCCCTTGACTTTTAATTCATATGACCACACAATGCTAAATGCAACAATATTCTAAAAGGAACTAACCCTGATATCGAGTCATACACTCATGAATTGTAGATAAAATCTTTTTGTTTTCATGTTTGACAGACAAGTCGATGTCACCAAATCTCGTGTATAGATGAGTAGCATATGACCCGTACGGCTCAAACGTGCAGCCTGTTTAATTAAAACTCCAGCAGAGTCAATATTCGATAAACAAAAAAAAATTGTAGCACAAAAAAAAGAAAATGTACCTATAAGTTTTTCAAAACCCAAGGTCCACTCATTGAATCTCTTTATGAGCGTCACACGAAGAGCAATGTCCTTAGGTGTAGGTACAAGAGAAGACAAGACTCTGGAAGCAACAGAATAAAAGGTCGCCAAGTCCTGAAGATTAGATTATTAAGTTAGCAAAATTTAACTATTTTTTCAATACAATAGCTAGCTATTATAAGAGTGCAAATAACAAATAACAAGAACTAAACATCAGCATAGATTACAACTAATAACACCTATTGGGGACTATCAAAACCTATAAAAATTTCCAATTTATTAATTAAAAGTCAACTATAAATTACACTTTACCTAGCCAAAATCCAATTTGCAAACAGAAACTACACACAAGAGCAAAACCACTCCTCCAAGAAAGAAATTTGATGAATGAATAGGGGATTAGAAGGTTTGCTTTATTTTTAATTATATCCCACCCTCCTCCCTCTGTTTTTGTACTTTGTTGTCTTGGTCAACAAAACAGGACAACTACTTAAACCCAAATTTTTTTTATAAAAAAATACCTTATAAAGTAGTAAATTGTCACTGTTTTTCCTTTAAAAGAAAGGGTTTTTCTAGCATGTGCCTTAAGGACACATGATAAGAAGGGTACAAAGCTTGTGTGTCACAATCTGAATGGCCAACAATCATTATTAATCATCAACATCTGACCCCACAATTACTAACTGGCCATTCAGATTGTGACACATAAGCTGTAAGACCCTCTTTATCATGTGCCACACATTAGAAAAATCCTTAAAAAAATGTCCCCTTTTTTTAGTATATATGGAGATCCAAACCAAACAACCCTAATTCTTCTTCTTTTTTTCTCTTCAAAAGCCCATTTTTTTCACTCCCCACAAGCCCATTTTTTTCACTCATAGCCAGCCCATTTATCCTAAAACACCATTTTTCTTGTTCAGCAACATATATATTATATATTTATACTATGATTGGAAAGAAATGCTGCCGTTTTGGCATGCGTGCTACAGTGCTCGTCTCAATGGGCTCCCACTTAGGGCCGGCCCATTTGACACCTTTTTTTTGTTTTTGTTTTTCTTTAATTAGGCAACTTTAAAAAAAATTTGTTTATATATATATATATACTATGAATGAGTTAAAACTACGTCGTTTTGACGTAGTTGCTACAGTGACCGGCCCATTGGGCTCCCACTTTGGGCCGGCCCATTTGACAAATTTTTTTTTTGGTTTTTCTTTTTCTTTAACTTGGCAACTTTAAAAAAAATTGCTCGGCACAAAATAGGAAACAAAATTACAAAAGTACTTATTTATTCAGATCAAAAAATATCCGCGACATGAGACCAAACACATAATCCCATATAAAAAAAACAAACTATTAAACATGAGACCGAAAAAATAAACCCGGCCCGCACAAATTAATATAAAAAAATTGCTCGGCACAAAATAGGAAAAAACAAAAGTACTGATTTATTCAGATCAAAAAATACCCACGACATGACGCCTAACACATAAACCCATATAAAAAAACAAACTATTAAACATGAGACCGGAAAAATAAACCCGCACAAAATAAAAAAACTTAACGCCTCGCATCAATTAATGTCACGCATCAACGCGCGAACAATAATGCTTAACACATATTTACCCAAATCTCATAAAATTATATTAAAAAAAACTCAAATAGCTAAAAAAAATAAATCTTTAAATATGAGGCCCAACAAATAAGCCCATATAAGAAAAAAAAATAAAGTATTAAACATGAGACCGAAAAAATAAACCAGCAAAAAAAAAAATTAACGCCGGCAGCATCGCGCGGACAACCACACTTGTTTTATCAAATCCCCTTCAGCCTAAAAAGTTATCAATAATGTCTTAAAGCTAACTGCTACATAACAGCCAGTTCGATTAGCACCTAAACCTTGAAACTTGAAAGGCTGAAGCTGCAAATATCACAAAAAACTTATATCAATATAAAACATCTCATTTTCAAAATGTGGCTCAATACACCAACTTGTTCCAAGCAGTGTGTCGCAACTTTCTTGAAAAAGCAAATACCAAGTTATAACATGCTCAAAAGCAGGATTACCAGAG
Organism: Tanacetum coccineum; assembly: GCA_026074375.1. NCBI lineage: Eukaryota > Viridiplantae > Streptophyta > Magnoliopsida > Asterales > Asteraceae > Tanacetum > Tanacetum coccineum. The sequence continues at coordinate 27,653 of BQNB010015383.1, forward strand.
TCTAAAAAACAACATTGACATAACATAATCATCTAAAAAACACAAAGATCCACATTCCATAATACCAAGAACCCAGGGAACTCTTACCTTACGCATCGCGATTTCCTTGAAATTTCCTTAGATCTCCATTCATCAGCTTGCTCATATCGCTCACGTTCCTAGCAAGTCACCAAAAACTTAGTAAGTATGAGTATCTTAAACGTTCATAGGCTTGAGCCTCGACATGACTCATTCATAATGTGTCACTAACACTGATCCGTGTAAATAAAAAACTTTAGATGGGTGGGTTTGCTGCCAACGGACCACACAGGCAGGAAAAAAACGCTTAAAATACCACTATAACTAAAGAGATGAAAAAGAAAGATATAAATCAAAAGAAATGCAAACATAGGTACTTCCTTGGTAAGCATTTCCCCAATGCATCGTCTCTTTTTTTTGCCAAAATTTATTTCTTTTGTGCTTCTGGATTTTATTCGATAATCTCCTGCTTTATGTTGGTGATTTTAGTGTCATCAAACATTTTTGTGTAATGGTGATATACCCGGGACCAAATGGATTTCAAGTTAAGTTATAATACGAGTTTGGAGGTGCGAAGTGCACGCTTGTATAAACTAATTAACTTAATTTCGGATATTATAATGGAAAAAAGGTTGTGAATAAAAAGTCAAAGGACGCAATAGTGACATAATCCGTGGTCACTGTTGGTACTGGACATATATATATATGTCTTTGATAGCACTTAGCGACGGTTTGAAACTGTACCAAAACTGTTGCTAGAACATTGAAAAGGTAGTGTTGTGACTTTTCACCAAAGGGTGTGACTTTTCATCAATAGTCATATCTTTTCCCTTCAACCTCCATTAGGTTTATATATATATATATGAACACAATTTGGTCTTCCATATGAACATCTTCATATCAACAACAAATACAACAAAGTATCCATGTTTTGCTCTCTTTCTTGTGCCTAGAATTAGAGTGTGTTATTGTCTTATCCCAATACGAATTTCGTGTAACCCAAGGCACAAATATGGTTGAAATATTGTATTAGGAAAGTGTATTATACACGATTCAAGAATTTATCCGGGCAATCTTTGATTATCAAGACCCTAAATACCAACACTACAAACTTCTATATGCAAGTATTATGCTCAAAGTCTAGACTCTAGAATCTCATTTTCCAAACAGATGAAATCATCTTGGATTAAGGGGAAACTGGTCCTTCCTATTCATGAACGATGTTGTTGGTTTACAACATGTGCGAACTGTTATAAAATTGTTGGACGATGATATCACTTGGATTGTCACATGTCCTTCTTGTAAGCTAGAATCAGAGGTTGAGGCAAGGTTGGTAGTATTTTCAATTTCCAGTTTCTAATATTTAAAAGAACGACTTATTTCATGTTATCTTGACTAACAAGTAAAGCCTTAATACGTTTCCCAGGTCTCGACTCACGGTTATCATCGACATGGAACCGGGAGTATCCTTGCTACCTTATTTATGCCTGAAGTTAAAGAGTTTACACCGTTTAATGCCATACATCTGAAAGAGGCAGAAGGAAATGTGAGTTTAAATTTGACTAATTTCTCGCACCTTCTTTTTTAACCTTTATTTGGTTGTTCAAATTACCGCGTTAGACACCACACGCCATACAATATTTATGTTACACAAGTTATAAGTCTTACTCGTTTGGTGTATGTGTCAGGCTAAATCCACAACTTTTACAAACTAACAACTTAATTATAACTTAACTATGCACATCTGTCATGACTCTTTACTTTTGTTACCATAATTTTTTACTTGTTGCACACATGTTAATCTCATTTAATACACGTCCATCATAGAGTATTGATGTTGAGGAAGATCTAGCCACCTCAATCTCAGATTAGCAGATCATGACTGATGTAAGGGTCGTAGAGACTTCTACACAAAGTTTTACAACTCCCTAAGCAGAGTACCTAATCGTTGCAGTGTAGTATGGGCAAGACTTGGGGGTTGTTATCGTTCTCTAGAGGAATAGCACTGTGAAGGCCGGATCGAATGTTCACTAAGGGCTAGGGGTTAAAGGAAGATTATTTTTGTGTTTTTATATTTTATGAAAGCAAGTAAATTCTGGTTTTAGAGAGGTTTTGGTTTTAAGCTAATTAAACTAATGAACTAAATAACAATTATACAATGAAGCGTATTTATCTAGGATGCATTACTCCTTGCTAGCTATCCAATTCTACCTATTGCTTTGTCACACTTGCGATGTAATGTGTAAGTATTTCCTAGGTCATGAACGAATTACACGAATTTTCCGTCTATGTAATATTCCGTTAGGACAACGCACAAGTAAGGTAGTATGAAGACTATTACAAGGCCCCTAAGAGTATATTGCATGCATTTAAAACACTTAAGAGGGATCAACCATATTAGGGGTAAGGTAGTATGAAGACTGTTACCGATGGTATCTTTTCTACACACTCTTGTTTCCCTAGACGTCTATGATAATTTAATATCATATGGCTAGTTTTCTAGAGCCTAACGCGTACATCCATCAACAAGAAGCAATGACAAACAAGAATTATAAACTATAATCAATTATTCTCATTGAATCTGTCACAAACAACAAGATCTAATCAACTAATGACAAGTTTCATGCATTCTCAAATAAATACTAGATGAATTAGCCAAACATACTTAAACAAGAGAAATCGTAATCAACAAAAGGAATTGAAGACATGAATTAAGATATAAGTGATAATCAAACTATTATAAGATGTTTATGGATTGAATTAGGTCTTCTAAGTTGCTGGAAAAACACCTACCCAAACCCTAGAATAGGACTTAGGGTTGGGGGCTTGATAAAAACGAAGTTATGAGGCTATATTTATAGAAAAACCATAGGTCGACAATCCCGACGCCGTCACCAAAAATCTCGACGCCGTTGCAGCATCATTTTTTGCGTAGTTGTAGATCTTCTTGCTGCGATCGCGTAGGCTGTTGAATTGTCAGAATCCGAGTTCGTATGAAGGAGTTATGATCAAAACAATATCTGATACTTCGCGCGCAAGTGGAATAGTCTTCTTTATCTTGTGACGCCGAATCTTTTAGGGTTTCTTTAGGTCGGCTACGTTCTGACGCCGTCGTCAAATCTCTGACGCCGTCGCTTTATAAATCGTGATGCCGTCGCTTGTAATTCACGACACCGTCTCCACTCGCTGTATGCACAACTTCTTTAAGGATTTGGTATAGAGTCGTAGTCTTGTCCGTTTGTTCTCCAAATGAGCCCAAGTCACATGTATTTTCTCCAAATGTCATCCAAGTGCTAAAAACCTGAAAACAAACGATTAAACACATAATCTGGGCATATTTGCATGATTTAGGGGGCTAAATGACCCCGAAATAGTGTATAAAATGACACCTCATCAAATACCCCTACACTTGGGATTTTCATGTCCTCAAGCAAATGGGCTTTTCTACCTAGACAATGGAAATATTAGGGTTATTTAACCTACTCTTTAAAAGCATTTTACAACACAACCTTCTAGACCTCGTAATTAAAAGCACGAAAAGTATATACTAGCACCTTACATAAGTGTTTGAGATTCTTTCTTTCACTTAGGTGTATAATAAATTATAACAACTATGAAAAACATAAAATCAACACTCATTACCTGTCATAGCATATAAATTACCATAGGCTTGGTAAAGGATCAAAACCTCCATCGCTAGGCGCAAGTACTAGTCATTACTGTCAAAGAGGTCTTTTTAAAGGGTTGTGGGGTGTAGGTGTAAGATAACATTAACGGAAACGGAAACGGATGAGATATATTTGGGTGGCTTTGGGTGAATTTGGGGTGAAAGAGTTAGCTAATTATTTATAAGAATACACGTTGATTTAGTTGCTAAGCCAAGACTCGGACAAAGATATACAAACTCTACACAACTCTACATCAATCTCTTTCTTTTTCTTTTCTTGACTCTAATATAAACATAAGCAAATAGCAGCCCGTACATTTTTTTCACTCTTTTTTTATATACATTTTTTTGTACACTCTTGCCCTGCCATTGATTAAACATATAATACATCATGGGGTTTATAGATACACTTTTACACTTGAACTTTTACATACTCGATAATTACAATCTAACTAATGACCCGATTTGAGGTGGATCAACATAACATAGAGCTTATTGAGCTCTATTGGGGGTAATAAATTACTTCTTCCCCAATTCTTCATAAGATGAATACTACCATGAATCCCAATCGTCCCAAAATAGTATTTACAAGGATAAGGACTTAGCAACCGTGTACTTAATAATTAACTTGGGTTGAAACAATAATGTACTAAAGGTGAGTACATACAAGATAGGCTAAGGCGATTTGGGTCTAACGATTAGTTTAAGGGTTAACAATGCTCTTCATTAATAGTCCGGATTAACTAGAAAATTACAAGAACCGTGAAAAAGATAGGCTTAGAGGGTTGTACTAGGGGTATCCTACACTAAAAATGAGTGCATGGCAAGGGTGTGAGATAGTTATATGATCGGTGTGACCATTATAACAATTACAGATTTAAAACATGGGTTAATCCTAGTGCCTCTTATCTAGCAAATCCTAATACTCACTATGCGGTCTCGGGATGCATCACAAAAACAAGTTCTAGAATTTAATATACTATCGGTACACTCATATAATTTAATACCGATACCAATGCTTTAGAAAAGGCGACAAAGACCGTACGTACACATCCGTAACGACGAAATAGACACATATGACTGCATTCGAACCTTAACTCGAGAAAGCTAAAGGTATAAACTATCTTGGGTATCAAAAATGGATACCCGAATTCCTAAAGATCTAAATGCGAACCTCACATCTTTAGGATGGAATTTTGATTATTTTTGTGCTAGTTATACATATTCTCATCCACGAGACGCTATTAATACTCGGTTTTTGTCGGTATGTGTCCTAAAAAAAATTAAATTTTGGTCAAAATTACCTTTTTATGCTATGTTTCGATATATTACCCATTATTTTTAAAGGCAAAGCAAATGGAAATTGAAAGATTAGTTTCTAAGGCTTATTTTCCCCCTACACTTAAGTTGAACATTTTCCCAACGTTCTATAGAAGTACCTATAAAAACGAATAAAGGGAAAAGAAAACAAGTAAAAAAAACTAGTACTCCTCTGGTTTGCTCAATAATGGAGAAGAAACATGCGATAACTGGTTAAATCGTCCTCCAAGAATCGTCCAATGAAACTTCCTAAGAACTTCTAAGCTTCCTCTTATCAAATATAACCTGTAATCAAAGACAAAGACAACTACACCAAGCATAAAATCTACGGGTGAATGATAAATACAACCTCATTAACTATGTTTATACTCTACGAAAGCAATAAAAATGGATGAAAATACTAATGCAGTCGTGGTTTTCTGCATGTTTAAGAAAAAGTACAAATTCTAAAAATTATACAAAAGTTATTTTTCAAAAATTCAGGAAAATATGAAATTTACTGTATCTGGGCTGGCGACGCCGTTAGAAGAAATCCTGACGCCGTCTTCAGACACTATAAAGAAAATTCTCTTCGTTTTCTGGAAAAAATTCTGCACAAGTATCCTATTAGTTATTTCTTGTAAATTTTACTACAAAACCCACAAAAATAGTTAACACAGCCATATGACTAAAAAAAAACACACAAGACACACATAATATGCAAGAAAATAATAGATTAGGTTGCCTCCCAATAAGCGTTTGTTTTTGTTCGAGTCACGAGCCTGACTCTACGCTTATTTGACGCGTAAAAGGTGGGTCTCCCCTACACTTAAGGTCAAGTGTGGGTCACCATTTCAATGGAAGTATTCCACGTGAGGTGAAGGTGGTATGTGAATGGTCAACGGTTTTACTACCTTCATCCTAAAATTACCCGGACTATATGGGTTGATGGGTGGTCGGTTCCTCTTTTTTCCCCTAGATTTACATCTAAGGGTGAAAATTTAGGTAAAAGTTGAGGCTCCGGTTCATCAACACCAGGAATTTCCCTAGAACTAAGAAATAGGTCATGACTATAAGTATTCAAGCCTAAATCCTCTAGTTTCATGTGGTCCAAAGGTTCTACCTCCGTCGGAATTCCTATAGTTTCATCTACTTCTTCCAAGTAAGTTACGGGCGGTGTGTATACATAAAATGATAGGAGGACTTGTGGGGTACTTTGTGGGCTTGGATTATCCACCTTATCCTCCATCATAATTAGATCACCTATAGGCTCATCACATGCATCTAACCATGACATGCATTTAGGTATCTTCACCATAACTATCTCATATTCTAATTCCTTCTTATATGATTTCTTAGATTGTGACTTAGGCAATTCTATCATGTCATCTAACTGAATGGTTATTGCTAAGGAGCTCTTCTTAAAAGTTTGATGCATTTGGTCACTTTTCCAAAGGGCCTCACTAACAAACGTTAATCCTAAACACGGAGGTTGTTCAAAGAGATCTAACCTAGGTGAAGGCTTATATGGTGCATAGGTTTCACTAGGTGAGGTACTATGTGTGCGAGGATACTCTACTCCACCATTCATCATTTTATATATTTCCTCAAGATTCTCTAAATCGCTTTTAAAATATTCCAGATAATTTTCATTGTAATATTATATGAAGCACTCAAATTGTTCTTTCGTTAACGACTCAAGTGTGATTTCATTCGCCATGGTGACGAATGACATATTTACGAACAACTACACAAAAAAGAGATAGACTACGAGAAAGCTAATTGACACAAAATTAAATCTCACTTGATAGGAATCTTGTGAGTAGACCTAAGCTAGATTTAATCTGAAACCTATGGTATTCCCCACGCAGCGGCGCCAAGAACTTGATGTGAGGGTCGTAGAGACTTCTACACAAAGTTTTACAACTCCTTAGGCAGAGTACCTAATCGTTGCAGTGTAGTATAGGCAAGACTCGGGGGGTTATTATCGATCTCTAGGGGAATAGCACTGTGAAGGCTGGATCGAATGTTCACTAAGGTCTAGGGGTTGATGGAAGATTCTTTTTGTGTTTTTATATTTTATGAAAGCAAGTAAATTATGGTTTTAGAGAGGTTTTGGTTTTAAGCTAATTAAACTAATGAGCTAAATAACAATTATACAATGAAGTGTATTTACCTAAGATGGATTACACTTGCTAGCTATCCAATTCTACCCATTGCTTTGTCACACTTGCGATGTAATGTGTGAGTATTTCCTAGGCATGAACGAATTACACGAATCCGCCGTCTATGTAATATTCCATTAGGGCAACGCACAAGTAAGATAGTATGAAGACTATTACAAGACCCCTAAGAGTATATTACATGCATTTAAAACACTTAAGAGGGATCAACCATATTAGGGGTAAGGTAGTATGAAGATTGTTACCGATGGTATCCTTTCTACACACTCGCGTTTCCCTAGACGTCTATGCCAATTTAATATCTTATGGCGAGTTTTCTAGAGCCTAACGCGCACATCCATCAACAAGAAGCAATGAAAACAAGAATTATAAATTATAATCAATTATTCTCATTGAATCTGTCACAAACAACAAGATCTAATCAATTAATGACAAGGTTTATGCATTCTCAAATAAATACTAGATGAATTAGCCAAGCATACATAAACAAGAGAAATCATAATCAACAAAAATAGTTAAAGACATGAATTAAGATATAATTGATAATCAAACTATTACAAGATGTTTATGGATTGAATTAGGTCTTCTAAGTTGCTGGAAAAATACCTACTCAAACCCTAGAATCAAACTTAGGGTTGGGGGCTTGATAAAAACGAAGATATGAGGCTATATTTATAGGAAAACCCTAGGTCGGCAATCCCGACGCCGTCACCAAAAATCCTGATGCCGGCGCGGCATCATTTTTCGAGTAGTTGTAGATTTTCTCATTGCGATCGCGTGGGATACTGAATCGTCAGAATCTAAGTTCGTATGAACGAGTTATGATCAAAACAATATCTGATACTTCTCGCGCAAGTGGAATAGTCTTCTTTATCTTGTGACGCCGAATATTTTAGGGTTTCTTTTGGTCGGCTACGTTCTAAAGTCGTCGTCAAATCTCTGACGCCGTCGCTTTATAAATCGTGACACCGTCACTTGTAATTCGCGACGCCGTCTCCACGCGCTGTATGAACAACTTCTTCAAGGATTTGGTGTAGAGTCGTAGTCTTATCCGTTTCTTCTCCAAATGAGCCCAAGTCACGTGTATTTCCTCCAAATGCCATCCAAGTGCTAAAATCCTAAAACAAACGATTAAGCACGTAATCTGGGCATATTTGCAGGGTTTAGAGGGTTAAATGACCCCGAAATAGTGTATAAAATGACACCTCATCAATGACGTTTCGAGGTGAAGCTCAAACAAAAGAACACCGTGAATGCCTACAAATCCACAGCTACACTTTATGCGCATGATCTTCATCCAATTGCAGATCCTACATAACCCTCAATGGTTTGTCGGACCCATCATCAAGTTTCAAGAGACGATTAACTTCTCCGATACATGTCTCCTCAAAAGTCCCATTACTCGTGAAAAATGACCCAAAAAGCCTAAAGAATCTATGACTTAAAAACAATCATCCTCGAAAGCTGGTTTGTACATACCTCTTTTGAATGCGGGCATACGTATCCTACAACTTCTTTTTTGAATACCTCTTTTGAATAGCATAGATGTTATGATTAGGTACCACTAATGATGGTGTATTAATGAGGTGCTATTTTATACACTATTTCAAGGTTATTTAACCCTTTAAATCTTGTAAATATACCCAGATTATGTGCTTAATCGTTTGTTTTCTGATTTTTAGCACTTGGATGACATTTGGAGGAAATACACGTGACTTGGGCTCATTTGGAGAAGAAACGGACAAGACTATGGACCTACACCAAATTTCTTGAAGAATTATGCATACATCGCGTGGAGACGGCGTCGCAGGCATAAAGCGACGCCGTCGCGATCTTGCTAGTGACAACATCAGAGAAATGACGACGGCGTCAGGACGTAACCGACTTAAATCTGACCTAGAAGATTCTATTTGGTGACGGCGACGCGACTACAACTTGACGCTGTCGCAGCGATTTCTCTATATATACAAAACCGAATTTAAGGTTTTAAGTGTGTAACTTTGTATAACTTTTGGGAGTCGAACCCTAAGTATTTTGTTATCTTTTAGGCCGACTTTAGGGCCTTAAAACCCTATTGTAACTCACCTTAATCCATGTTTTAATCAAGTAAGATTATCTATCTTTAATCATTCAATATGTCTATGTGTTGTTTGATTGATCTATGTTCTTGCTTCCCTTTTAACACAATAGGCTAAACCCTCCTTTGTATTTGCTTATGATTGCATGAAAGTTGGATTGTAGATCCTTTTATTGTTGCTTCTTGTGATGAATGTGCGCGTCATGCTTTATAAAACTAGCCATAAGATATTAAATTGGCATAGACGTCTAGGGAAACGCGAGTGTGTAGAAAGGATACCATCGGTAACAGTCTTCATACTACCTTACCCCTAGTATGGTTGATCCATCTTAAGATATTTCAATTTTATTTAATATACTCTTAGGGGCCTTGTAATAGTCTTCATACTACCTTACTTGTGCGTTGCCTTAACGAAATATTAAATAGACGGTGGGTTGTTCATGACTTAGGAAATACTTACACAGATCATCACGAGTGTGACAAGGCAACAGGATTAGGAGAAGCAATCTAATAAATAATGCATGATTAAGCAAATACATTATTTTATCATAAAGTTATCACCATTAGTTTAGATTATATATAGTTTAATTAATTAGTTAATCGACCAACCTCTCAAACCATTGATTTTACTACTTTCTATAAAATATAAAAATACAAAAATAATCTCCTTTCAATCCTATAGATCTCAGCTAAGCCCTGTGCGAGCCTTCTCAAGCTATTCCCCTAGAGAACGATAACAACCCCCGAGTCTTGCCTATACTACACTGCAACGATTAGGTACTCTACCTAGGGAGTTGTAAAACTTCTTGTTGAAGTCCTACAACTACCGCCTCTAGTTTTTGGCGCCGCTGCGTGGGGAATAGTTAGGTTCCAAACTTAGTTTAACTTAGTTCTACTCGCTTGAATCCTTTCAAGTGAGATTTTATTTTCGTTATATTAGCTTTCTTGTAGTCTATCTTTTTCTTCGTGTTATTTGTTTCGTAAATCATTCTCATCGACCATCATGGGAGACGCGAATCCTATCCGTACTCTTGGAGATTACTCTAAACCTAGCCACGAGGGCTACAGGAATACCATTGAACTCTCTGAAGGGAACAATGTGGTACCTCTTCGATCCGACACCATCCGGTTGGTGCAAAACGGATGCTCATTCCACGGACTTCGGTCCGAGGATCCAAACCAACACCTCAAGGATTTCTTAAAAATTGTGGACTCACTTGACCTTGACGGTGCAAATAAGGAAAGAACGCAAAACTCCGCAACGATATCCTGATGTTCCAACAACATCAAGGAAAATCTCTCTCAGAAGCATGGACTCGTTTCAAGGAATTACTCCAAAAAGTCCCTCATCATGGCATCGACCTTTGGCTCCAAGTCTAAATATTTTATGACCATGTCACTCCCGCTACAAGACGAACCATTGACCAATCAGCCGATGGTAAGCTTCATGACAGAAACGCCAAAGAATCTTGGGCACTATTAGAGGACCTCGCCTTGTATGACAACGAAAGTTAGAATGACCCAAGGGATTTTGCTAAGCCGATCAATGCAGTCTCTTTGCCTCCAGATGTCCGGAGTACATCCGACCGCCGCCTCATCGAGCTCGAACATCAAGTCTAACGCTTGATGGAAGCCTACATTGCTCCAATGCAACCTACTCAAGTGAAGAAGATCACTTCTTCATGTGAGATCTGTAGTGGTCCCCACGACACTCAGTAATGCATAGAAAATCACGAGCAAGATTTTGTTGAGTATGCATCCTCACGTACCGACGAAGCGGGAGGTAAGTGGTACACTTTCAAACCCGAGCAAAACAATCTTGGTGACACCTATAATCCGTCATGGACAAGTCACCCAAATCTTAGGTGGAGACAACCCTAGAATTCCTAAAATAATTTCTCAAACCCACCTAATCGGTTCCAATCCAACGGTTCGATCCCGAACCGTTCCTTCAACAACAATCCTCAAAGTTTTAACAATCAATCAAATCTTGAAGGATTAGTGTCCAACTTCATGGCATCTCAAGACGCTAGATTGGCAAAGTTTAAAGCCGATTTTAAACAACAACAAAGCGAGATGACCAATAAAATCGACACGGTATTGAAGGCCATCACAGGATTTGCTCAAGGGGATGCTCTAAACACAAGGGGGTGGATCAAGGGGAGGATTTGATGACTGGAGATGTTGAAAAGAGACTGAAAAAGGAAATGTTGAAAAGAGTATTGAAAAAGGACGTGACATTTTCGTAAAACATTTTGACTTTACTTAGAATCACCAATCCCGTGGAACGACCTGGTCTTACCTAAAAATTATACTATATACGTGGGTTATACTTTTACATGTGTGTTTCTGTCTAATAAATCGATATTTTTAGTTATTATAAATTTAAAGCTTTTGAAACACATCATATCCTCCTTTAGATAAGTTGTGCTTGTTATGTTTGCTTGTGCCTATGTAAGGGGCTGAGGTAATATTTTGTACTGAATCATTTTGCGAGTAATACATTTACCAAGGAAACCCTTTACCCAAAAAAATGCTAAGAGGTGTTAGTGATTCCTATTTAGGAATCAAGTGATGTTTGTGTTTGCACTCTTGGTAGATTAACCATCATTGAAGGTACGTAATTTTGTTATAATGTGTTATTGTATCAATTTTACCATTTTGTGCTTCATGTTGGTGAATAAGTTTTGAGTATCTTATGTGAAATGGGAGTAATTCTAGGTAGCATGGACTCAAATGTTAAGATTTTGGCTAGTTAGGCACAACTAGCTAATGTAAGATATTAGCCTACTTTATATTTAGCTATGGCATGTGATTGTGTAGGTTGATGTTGATTGACGAGCTGGTAAAGGGCTTTTTAGCAAGTGATGTGCGAATTAGTCATATGAACTAGTTATGGGATGTTATGTTTCATAATGATTATACTGTGTATTAATAACTTGTTATCGCTGATTACTTACTAAGCGTAAAGCTTACATTTTAGTTGTTCTTTAGTTTGTAACTTTTCTTGGATGAGTTTATGTCAATGAGCTAAGGCCTTAAGATGTGAATCATATATTGAAATTACTTGTTGTATATAGGCAAGTAGAGATAGGTAATCATGCTACAGAAATGAGCTAAAACCCCCCGAGTCTTTGTAATCTAATCTATTTTGAGTTTTTTTATGTTTTTAAAGTTTAGTATTTCTGAATATTCAGTATGATTGAAAGTGTTATGTACATAGTATGTAAAATGAGTAATAAAAGGGGTGTTTGGCATAACTCATGTGTTTTAGTAGAACCGTGCTTCCACACACTCTTATTGTGAGATTTATACATACACATAAAGTATATGATGGTTTTAACATATATACAAAGTTTTGGGAATTCATACAAGTGTCTTTTCTAAAAAATGTAGTTTTCACATCTTAAGTTAAAAACTCTGAATTAATATTTTTGTCAACACGGCGTATCAAGCTCGATACGGTGTATACTAAAAGTTATATGACGTATGCAGCCAGTTTTTCACGATACGGTGTATTGACATGTTTTTAAATACGACATGTCGAGGTCCTGTAAAAAAAGTTGAGTTTGGTTTGGTGCCTTTCAACTTGGTATCAAAGCATTGGTTTACGGGATTTAGGTTTCAACTTAGGGTTGCCTAAACTTTTACCAGTATTAGTTGCTGGTGTCATAGAGAATGCTTAGAGCAAGATTGCTTAATTGCCTAAGTTATAATATGATAAGGTAAATATGTATAAGTCAAGTAAGATGCATAGGCACGCATGATAAGTAAGGCGTGATAGAATGTGTTGGGAATAAAATGCTCCAAGGTATTCCCACGGCTAGTTATGTTTATTCCCACTGCTAGAGTATTTTCCCACTGCTAGTGCTATGTATTCCCACTGCTAGAGAAAGGTTTCCACTGCTGAAGTTTTTCCACTGCTGTCTTAAGGATAAGGATTACATAAAGTTAAATACGCGGTTATTGTAATATTTAGAATATATTCTATGTATATCTCTTGTTTTTAGAAGATATGGTTAGGACTTATCTTGTACAGGGCTCCTTGTGCTATAAAAGGAGTCCTTAGGTTAGTATTAAGATATACATCTTCAATATACATTCTCTAATAGCTTTAAAGTTGTGTAAACCCTAGTACTAGTTGAGTACTCATATTATTACATCAATAATATTAAAGCTTTTTGTGTAACTCACTGTTCTATTTATTTCACTATTCCATTTATTTCATTGTTATTCTTCTTGATCATCAAAGGTTAGATTCCGCATAACCTTTGGTGAAACATCTTAACAAAGTTTCTCTCATTGTTAGTTTAGATTTATCTAAGGTGACAATAACCTTACAAGCTAAGGTATTAGATCCAAGTTTGGGAACAACAAGTGGTATCAGAGTTTGTTGAAAAACTTTGATCAAAGAAGTATAACACACTAATCTCATCACCAAATCACAAACAAAAATGGATCCATATAATCACTCAACTCCTACTTCTACAAAACTTCCAATTCTTGACACTGGAAAGTTTGAACAATGAAAGTTCAGAATCCAACAGTACCTACAATATGAACACTATGCTCTATGGGAAGTCATAGAGTTTGGTGACTCCTATAAAGCCCCTCTAGAAGAAACAGACAAAGGTGTAACTGGTGAAGGTTCTGCAAAGAATAAGGGAAGGACTATGGCTATAACTGTTGAAGACGTGCAGAAACGGAGAAATGGTGTCAAGGCAAGAACTACTCTATTATTGGCTCTCCCTGATGAAAATCAGTTGAGATTAAGCAAATATGATAATGCCAAAGAACAATGGGAAGCTATTTTGAAAACCTTTGGTGGAAATGAAGCCACCAAAAAGACTAAGAAGAATCAGTTGAATCAGCAATATGGTAACTTTAAGGCTGAAGGATCAGAGACACTTGAACAAACCTTCAATAGGTTGCAGGCTATTGTAAGTCATCTTGAGTTAATGGATGTCCCAATTGAACAAGATGATTTAAACTAGAAATTTTTGTCAAGTCTTGCACCAGAGTGGCTAGTATACACCATAGTTTGGAGAAACATGGATGATCTCGACACAATGAGTCTGGATGATGTGTATAATCATCTCAAAGTCTATGAACTAGAGGTTCAAAAGAGTGCAGGGCCAAACTCTCAAAATATGGCTTTCATTTCTTCATCAAATACCAACAGTGGAAAATATGAAGTTTCCACTGTTCAAGGAGTTTCCACTACTAGTACTCAAACTGCTAGTGTTTAAGTTTCCACTGCTAGCACTGATGTTACCGCTGTCAGTCTTAGCTATGATACTGTTTGTGCATTCATAGCTACTCAGTCAAATGGTTCTCAAATTAAATATGAGGACATCACTCAGATTGATGATGATGATATAGAAGAGATTGACATAAAGTGGAACTTGGCTTTGCTAAGCATGAGGGCTGATAGGTTTTGGAAGAAGACTGGTAAAAAGATTACCATTCAAGGATCTGATGTAGCTGGTTGTGACAAATCAAAGGTGGAATGCTTCAATTTCCATAAGATGGGCCATTTCGCTAGAGAGTGCAGATCACCAAGGAGTCAAGACAGAGGGAAGAAAGAAAGCTACAAGAAGGATCCTAAGGTGGAAGAGCCTGCTCCTAAGGCAATGATAGCCATTGATGGCATTGGATGGGATTGGAGTTATATGGCTAAGGAAGATGAAAACCATGCTCTTGTGGCTGATGAAGAGGAAGTTCCAACAGAATATGCTCTGATGGCCAAATCTAGCTCAAGTTCAGATAATGAGGTATATGATGATTCCTTTTGTTCTAAATCATGTAGGAAAAACACGAAAAACCTCAACAATAAAATTATCAAGTTAAATGAAGAACTTAGTGATTATGAGACTGACTTGTATAACTACAAAAGAAGTTTATCACAAGTTGAGGCTAGACTTGTTGAATTAAAAAAATGAGATTAAATTCTATGAAAGAATTATAGTCCTTGAGAGAGATTTAGAGCTTAGAGATAATAAAATTGAAAATCTCAGGAATGAACTTGAGGAGGTAAAGAAAGAAAAAGAATGCATAGACTTTAAAATAGAAAAATTTGACAATGCTTCAAAAGATCTAGACAGTCTCTTAGGAAATCAAAGACTAGTTATAGATAAGAAGGGTCTAGGATTTAATGAGTATAATACTGTGCCACCTCCTCCTGCACAAGTCTACTCACCTCCTAAGAAAGATATGTCTTGGATGGGTTTGCCTGAGTTTGTTGATGACACTATTACTAATTATAGTAGGCCTACACCTAGTATAGATGTGTCAAAAGATGTAAGTGATGATTAGAAGGCTATATGGAAAAGAAATAGTGCTTCTTCCTCTGAACAAGTAGGATCATTTGATAATGTTGTATCAAAACCTATGATTAGGTTTGTAAAAGAAACTGGTTGCCCTAGTGTCTCTAAAGTTAATAATACTGAAAATTCTAGGAAACCAACTGTGAAGTATGCAGAGATGTACAGGAACACCTCACAAAGTCATAAAGTTATGTCTAGCAATTTTGGTCCTCCAATCATCGAGGATTGGGATTCTGAAGATGAAAGTGAAGTTAACTTCACACTTAATAAAACTGTTAGACCTAACATTAAACAAGTAAAGTTTGATAAGTCCACTAGAGAAGTAGTAGGGGAGAAAGAAACACTAAAACAAAATAAAAGTCATCCTAGAGGGAACCAAAGGAATTGGAATAATCAAAAATCCCAACAGCTAGGAAAAGACTTTGTGATGCAAAATAAAGCATGTTATAATTGTGATAGCTTTAAACATTTGAAGTTTGACTGCAAACAAAACACATGGGTGAATAAGGGGAAAACCTGGACAAGGGTAGACCATGATCATGACAACATGAAATACACATCTACACCAACATTGGATAGTGCTCATCCAAAATTGACATCTTTTGTTAAAACAACACATTCACATGTAAAAAGACTATTTGTAAGAAAAAACAGCAGTTAAAAATAAAGTTTGGGTTCCAACTGCTACAACAAAATTTCCCACTGTTGGCTTAAAAGTTCCCACTACTAAGCCAACAGTTGTTGCTGTTAAGGGAAACAGGGGTAAAGCTGTTAAGGCCTCAGCTTGTTGGATTTGGAAACCTAAGCAAAATCAACCTGATCAAGGTTCAAATCTCAATGGTGTACCAGTGATCTTCAAGAAATACAAATACATTGATACATAAGGCAGGCCCAAGTCAGTGATGGCTTGGGTCCCTAAAGAGAATTAACACTCTTTCTCTTATTATGCAGGGCATTCCACAGGATAATATTAATGATAAAGGATATTGGGATAGTGGTTGCTCTAGGCACATGACTAGTAACATATCCTATTTGTCTAAGTATGAGCCTTATAATGGAGGATATGTGTCATTTAGACATGGAGGAGGAATGATTACTGGTAAAGGTACAATTAAGACCGGTAAACTTGAGTTTGAAAATGTTTACTTTGTGAAAGAACTGAAATATAATCTGTTTAGTGTATCTTAAATTTGTGATAACAAAAATAGTGTTATGTTCACTGATTCTGAGTGCCTTGTGTTAGGGAAAGATTTTAAGTTAGTTGATGATACTCATGTGTTGCTTAGGACACCTAGATAGCAGAATATGTATTCCATTGACTTGAAAAATATTGTCCCTCATAAGAACTTAACCTGTCTGATTGCCAAGGCATCTGAGGATGAAAGTATGTTGTGGCACAGAAGATTAGGCCATCTAAACTTTAAGGCCATGAATAAACTAGTTAGGAATAATCTGGTTAAGGGTTTGCCTTCCAAAAGTTTTGAAAATAACCATACTTGTGTTGCTTGTCTGAAAGGAAAGCAGCATAGGGCTTGTTGTAAGACTAAGTTAGTGAATTCTGTTACTAAGCCCCTTCACACTTTGCATATGGATTTGTTTGGACCTACTTCTGTCAGTAGCCTTAATCATAAATGGTATTGCTTAGTTGTGACTGATGATTTTTCAAGGTTTACTTGGACTTTCTTTCTAAAATCTAAGGATGAAACAAGTAGCATTATTAGGAGTTTTATAACAGAGATAGAAAATCTAAAGGATCTTAAAGTAAAAATAATCAGATGTGATAATGGGGGTGAGTTTAGGAATAAAGAAATGGACGAGTTCTGTTCTAGGAAAGGTATTAAGAGTGAGTTTAGTAATGTTAGAACCCCTCAGTAAAATGGTGTTGCTGAAAGAAAAAATAGAACTCTCATTGAAGTTGCAAGGACCATGTTAGTTGATGCTAAACTACCTATCACTTTTTGGGCTGAAGCAGTTAACACTGCTTGTTATGTTCAAAACAGGGTTTTAGTTAACAAATCCCAACATAAGACCCCTTATGATCTGTTTAATGGTAGATCTCCTGCTATAGGATTCTTAAGACCATTTAGGTGTCATGTCATGATCCTTAATACCTTAGACCACTTAGGCAAGTTTGATGCTAAAGGAGATGAAGGTTACTTTGTAGGATACTCCCTGAATAGTAAAGCATTTAGGGTATTTAACAAAAGAACCAAGAAAATAGATGAGAACCTGCATGTGGACTTCCTAGAGAATCAACCCATTGAGAAAGGAACTGGTCCCAATTGGCTATTTAATATTGATTCTTTAACCAAATTAATGAATTATGTACCAGTTGTTGTTGCAGGAACATCTTCTACTAACATTTTAGGTACAAAAAAAGATGATCTGAAGGAAAACGTGTCCTCTCTAAGTTACATTGCTCTTCCAAATTGGTTTCATGAGGCTCAAATGGTAACTTCTAATGATTCTACAAGGAACAGAGATGCATTTTCAGAAAAAGGTGATCCTCAAAATGAGCAAGATAAGATTATCAGCGATGCTGATGTATCTGAAAGCAGTGGAAACACCAATCCCACTGTTATTACAAAAGACCCCACAGCTGAACAAGTTTAGCCTGTTCTATCCTTAACGGTGGAAACTAAAGCATGTTCCCACTAAGTGTCTATCTATTCCCCCTGTAAGCTCAAGTGGCTCAAGAATCATTTCAAATAGGGGTTCAAGCTATCCAGAAGCACCATCTTTGGGCAATGATATGTCCTTTGAAAACAGGTTGGAAGATTTCTTTGGAGATACAATTGATTCAGTTAGTCCGGATAAAGTGGAAGCTAATTTAAGCAACATGGAGACTGATATTCAAATCAGTCCAACTCCCACTCTCAGAATTCATAAAGTTCATCCAAAGAGTAAGATAATTAGTCCTGTTGATACTCCTGTCCAAACAAAACAAAAGACCAAGAATATGGAAGAACAAAGCTTTATAGCCACAATTCATTAAAAGACTAATCCTGGTCTCCTACAGTATTGTCTATTTTCATGTTTCTTATCTCAAAAAGAACCCAAGAAGATCTTTGATGCCCTCAAAGATCCAAGCTGGGTAGAAGCTATGGAAGAAGAGCTTCTACAGTTTAAGATTCAAAATGTTTGGGTTTTGGTTGACTGTCCTAATAGGGTGAGACCTATTGGAACAAAATAGGTCCTCAAAAACAAGAGAGATGAAAGGGGTATAGTCATTAGAAACAAGGCCAGACTGGTGGCTCAAGGACATACTCAGGAAGAGGGAATTGACTATGAAGAAGTGTTTGCACCAGTTGCAAGGATTGAGGCTATTAGATTATTCTTAGCCTATGCTTCCTATATGGGCTTTATAGTATATCAGATGGATGTTAAAAGTGCTTTTCTATATGGGACTATTGATGACAAGGTATATGTGATGCAGCCTCCTGGATTTCAAGATTCATAGTTCCCAGACAAAGTTTACAAGGTAGTGAAGGCTATGTATGGACTTCACCAAGCACCTAGAGCTTGGTATGGTACTTTGTCTAAGTATTTGTTGGATAATGGCTTTCAAAGAGATACCATAGATCAGACATTGTTTATTAGAAATCACAAAGGAGAGTTTTTACTTGTACAAGTGTATGTAGATAACATTATATTTAGATCATCAAATCCAAAGTTGTGTAGAGAATTTGAGGCTCTAATGCATGACAAATTCAAAATGAGTGTTATGGGTGAACTCAAATTTTTTCTAGGCCTGCAAGTGTTACAAAAGAAATATGGCATCTTCCTCTCACAAGACAAGTATGTTGTTGATATTCTCAAAAAGTTTGGATACACAGATATAAGGTCAGCAAATACTCCCATGGATAGGAAGAATCCTTAGGGAAAAGATGGAACTGGTAAAGATGTGGAACTTCATTTGTATAGATCCATGATTGGATCATTAATGTATCTCACTGCATCAAGACCAGATATCATGTTTGCTGTCTGTGCATGTGCTAGACACCAAGTGAGACCTAAAGAGTGTCATCTCCATACTGTTAAGAGAATTTTTAGGTACCTAAAAGGTCACCCTAAGTTGGGACTTTGGTATCCTAAAGAGTCTCCTTTTGACTTGGTGGCATATTCGGACAGTGATTACGGTGGTGCTAATCAAGATAGAAAATGTACCATTAGAGGTTGTCAGTTTTTGGGAAGAAGGTTGATCTCTTGGCAATGCAAGAAGCAGACCATTGTGGCCACTTCCACAACTAAGGCAGAATATGTAGCAGCTGCAAGTGGATGTGGGCAAGTGCTTTGGATACAAAATCAGTTGCTAGACTATGGGTATAATTTCATGAACACTAAGATATATATTGATAATAACAGTGCAATTTGTATTGTTAAAAATCTTGTCTATCACTTTAAAACAAAACACATTGAGATACGACATCACTTTATAAGAGATTGCTATGAAAAGAAGTTAATTAATGTTGATCATATTCATATAGATGATAATGTAGCAGATCTTTTAACAAAAGCTTTTGATGTGGGGAGGTTCCAGTACTTAGTTGTAAGTATTGGGATGCTCGACCCTTAAAATGTATGTCTCTTGATTTTTGTAAAGATTAGTATATGATTTGCACTGTTATTCGATCAATAAGTGTTAGTGCTGCTAGAGTAAAATGCAACTGTTAGTCATTTTTCCCAATAGTAACTTTCTACTATTAGTGTTTTTCTTGGTTTTGGACTAACAATTGCAGGATGAGCATGTCATGATGAGGTCTATATGATGACACAAAAAGTGTCTAAAGGGAAAAGCCACACATAATATGTACTAATTTTGTAAGTCAACCTGTCTTGGGTTGGGGTAAAGGAACCCTAAGATTAGGGTATTCATAGAATACTCATGGCCAGTCTTAGACTGTCCCCACTGGTGAGTAAAGGTTCTGTGATAATGAAGGCTAGTTAAATTACTTCCTTGAGTCCTTAACTTTCGAGGCACTGTAGTATGCATCTTTATTCATGGGTTATACACAAAAATGGTTCTCAAGAGTTACCTTCATGTCTAACTAAGCGTTCTTAGTATGTATGATGAGTACTGAGACATTTAGGTGTGTAATTATTGGAGAATGGACTTATACTGCCAAGACATTTGACCTAGTATGGATGTGGTAGGGTGGTGACTCAGGGAACATTTTATGGGTTAAACAGGGATACAGTGGTGAATATGTGTATTAATTTTCTTCATGGGTTAGATAGGGAGAAAAGGACTCATGAATTCATGCATGTCTATCTTGCTTATGCAAGTGTGTGTGTATGGATAGGGTAGGCTTACTTTTGATTATTGAAGATTGGTTAATACCCTTAGGAATATTTCCTACTGTTTGACCAACTCGTTTCCACTGTTAGGTTTAGTTTCCACTGTTAGACTAATTTTTCTCGCTGTCAATATAGCCGTTGGTACTGTTTGACAGAAAGTTTGTTACATTAATTTATATAACCGTTGAGATATTTTCTCTGCTTTATTCGCTATAAGGTTTCTTATATTGGTGTTTCAAGATAATTATATTATTTTTCTAGATTTCTTCATCATAAAGTTTCAATTATCTTGATTCGACCCAATATTATACCTTTTTAGAGTCTATAAAATCTCAATTGTAGTCATCCACAGTACCAACTCACCTAATCATATTTTTCCCAGCACCCTAAACCATCAAATTCTCAATGACAAAGCTTCCTTTTGGCGATTATCACAACATGGTAGCTATTTTGGAGAAAACAGAGTTGAATACTAATTTCCATCAGATATTGGACTTTCTTGAAGCCTCCCACATAAGGTATGCTTTGACGGTTCATCCCACTGTCTATGTTTCACACATCTAATAGTTTTGGTCCACTGCTAGGGTCGAAACAGTGGATGGAGAAACAAAGATTATTACTAAGGTTAATGGTAGGCAATGTACTGTTACTGAATCATCAATCAGGAGGCATCTCAAACTTCTTGATGATGAAGGTATCAGCACTTTGCCTGACATTGAGCTTTTTGAAAACCTTTCACTGATGGTCTATAATATTTTACCAAACCAAATATTTTCTTTTTAAAAGGCCAATTTTCACATCAGTGGAAGTTTCTCATTCATACCATCATGCAGTGTCTAAGTCCAAAGAGTACTGGTTTCAATGAGTTTAGTAGTAACATTGCCACTGCTATTATTTGTTTTGGCCACCAACAGAGTTTATAACTTCTCAAAAATGATTTTTGATGGTATGGTGAGGAATATAAAGAGTAAGGGTAAATTTCTTATGTACCCTAGGTTTATAGATTTTTTTTTGAAAATGGGTCAATTTGGTGTTATCAAACATACTTAGACTTATGTGCCCTTTTACACTCAAAAAGTGTTTACTACCCTGAGAGTCAATAGTCCATGTTTTGTTTTTCTGGTAAGACTGCCCAGTTGTTTGAATCCATGCTAGTTTCACAGGGTGAAGGCTTAGAAAACCCAACTGAGCCTCATCACACACCCTCAGCTCAATATGAATCTCCACCTCAAGAAGATCAAACCACTCCTCAAGAACCCCTACAACAAGAAATAACAATTCCATCACAATCTCATTCTGACATTCCTACGCCTAGGAGATTAACTAGAGGGACTATACGGATTTCTCAGTCTAAAGTCCCTTCACCTGGAGCAGATGAGACTACATCTCCAACAAGAGATGACAGACATAAGGAGGTTTTCCCTACTGCCACTAGCTTAGATGCAGGGCAGGACAGGGAAAATATTACTAAGACCTCTACCATGCCCCATGAAGCATCACCAGAGGTTACCTCTCTTGGTGGTGATGAGGGCAGTATGCAACAAAAACTTCAAGAATTGATGGATATATGTACCAACTTGCAACAACAACACTTACTTATGGAGCAATGGATTCAGAGTCAAGATTTAGAAATCACTCAGCTGAAGAACAAAGTCAAGACTCTTGAGGACAATGAGAAGAGGAGAGAAGGATTTGATCAGGAGGATGCTCCAAACACGGGGGGATGAATCAAGGGGAGGATTTGATTAAAAAGAGTACAGAAAAAGGAAGTGATAATACATATGAGGTGGCAAATGTGTTGAGCACTTTGGAAGCTGCTAAACTTCTATCTAGTAGAGGTGCAGCTTTTACCCCTGCTGGTGTTGCCACTGCTAGTGGAAGCTTTCCCACTGCTGCCCCTGCTGGTGTTGCCACTACTAGTGGAAGTTTTCCCACTGTTGTGATTTTTCCCACTGCTAGTGTTACAACACCATATACAAGAAGGACAAGAGCTTCAAGAGGGATTGTTAATGAATCTTCTTAAACTACCAGTGTTCCACTCATCAGTACAAAGGGAAAAGGGACGGAGAAAATGGTAGAATATAAAAGTACAAAGAAAAAGAAGATTCAGGAACAACTAGATGCTCAGGTGGCTAGAGAGTTGGAATATGAGTTTGCCCAGGAAGAACAATTAATTAGAGAACAATGAGAGAAAGATGCTGAAATAGCCAGGGCTCAAGGAGAAAGGGAACTTAGGATAATGATTGTTGAACTAGATAGGAACAATGAATTGATTGCCAAGTACATAAATAAGTATGACCAAGCTGAAGCTGATTTGTCACTTGAAGAGAAAATGGGGTTAATTACTAAACTTATTAAGTATCAAAGGAACCTTGCTAAAATCAAAAAGTATCAAGCCCAGCAGAGCAAGCCAGCAACAAAGACAGAGAAAAGAAATTTCTACATGTCCATACTAAAGAGTAATGCTGGATGGAAGAGTAAAGACTTCAGGGGAATGACATTTGAACAGATTGAAGAAAAATTCATTCTAGTCTGGAAATAGATGCAAGATTTTGTACCTATGAACTCCAAGTTAGAAAGTGAAAGAGTTAAGAGACCAGGAATTCATTTAGTACAAGAAAGCTCTAAGAAATTAAAGATAGCTAAAGCTTCAGGTTCAGAACCCTCTCAAGAACAACAAACTAAAGATCCTAAAGAGCTATCTTAGGAAGAGCTTAAGAAGATGATGGATATAGTACTTGTAGAAGAAGTTTACATTGAAGCTCTACAGGCGAAATATCCTATTATTGATTAGGAGATCTATAAATAGATGAACAAAGAAAGTATTGGAAAATTATCAGAGTTGGGAATCATACTAAATCTTATCAAACATTTAAAGAGATGATAAAGAAATTTGATAGAGAGGATCTGGATAGGCTTTGGAGTTTGGTCAAGAAGACTTTTAGCACTACAGACTCTACAGAAGACAAAGAGAAGGAGCTTTGGGTTGAGCTAAAGAGACTTTATGAACCAAATCCTAAAGACCAACTATGGGCACTTCAAAGATACATGCATGATCCCTTGGAATGGAGGCTCTATGATATATGTGGTGTTCATCATGTATCTACTAGAAGAGGACATGAGATTTTTATACTAGTGGAGAAAGACTATCCACTGACAAAAGGACTCACAACTATGATGCTATGTAACAAGCTACAAGTAGACCAATATTCAAAAATGGCTAATGAACTTTTGATGAAAATATATAGTATAGAAAATAGTCGAAGATGACAAAATGTTTAGAAGCATCCTCTCTAGGTTAACATTTTATTTTGAAACTTGATTTGAAATTGTAGTATCAAGTTTAGGGGAGGATTGTTAGGAATAAAATGCTTTAAGGTATTCCCACGGCTAGTTATGTTCATTCCTACTGCTAGAGTATTTTTCCACTGCTAGTGTTATGTATTCCCACTGCTAGTGAAAGGTTTCCACTGCTAAAGGTTTTCTACTGATGTCTAAGGATAAGGATTACTCAAAGTCAAATACGCGTTATTGTTATATTTAGAATATATTTTGTGTATATCTCTTGTATTTAGGAGATATGGTTAGGTCTTATCTTGTACAGGGCTCCTTGTGCTATAAAAGGAGTCCTTAGGTTAGAGTAGAAATACACATCTCAGATATACATTCTCTCATAGCTTTAAGGTTGTATAAACCCTAGTACTGGTTGAGTACTCGTATTATTACATTAATAATATTAAGGCTTTTTGTGTAACTCATTATTCCATTCATTTCATTGTTACTCTTCTTGATCATTAAAGGTTAGATTCCGCATAACCTTTGGTGAAACATCTTAACAAAGTTTCTCTCATTGTTAGTTTGGATTTATACAAGGTGACAATAACCTTACAAGCTAAGGCATTAGATCCAAGTTTGGGAACAACAATGCTTGATATTTACAATCTAACTAATGAGCTGATTTGAGGTGGATCAAAATAACATAGAGATCATTTGACAAACATATGGGGGTATTGACTTAACTTTTCTTCCCCATTCTTTCACCTGAAAATGATACTCGAAAACGTCAACAATAATGTTGTGAGGTTTGACCTTAAACCCCAAATTCAAACAGTGGACAATAGTGCAATATGACAGTGAATATATGCAAACAAACTTAGCATTACCGCTAATCAACAACCATATGTCACTTACGCACCTAAATGGCCTACTAGCTGGAGCACTAAAATTAGGGCAGGACTACACACAAACTAGGGTAGGCGTACCCATCCGCTCCAATAATCACACAAATATTAGGTAGGCATACCCATCCAATCTAAACAATCATGCAACACATAATATTCACATAGAAATCATAAGCACATATCTTGTCCCAAAAAAATAAAACCACATTTCGCATAGTTCAATTCAAAACAGTTCAAAACACATTTGAGTATCATTTTTCCCCAACAAAAAAACAGTAAAAATGGGGCTACGAGAACTCACCTCAAGCAAGTCTTTAGCAACCAAATCTCAATCACACAAGCAAATGCAACGACGCCCGCACACGACCTAGTCCAGTTAATGTCCCAATTTAATCATCCATTTCCAAAACAATCTTCACGTTTGATGCATAGAGTTTAGACGCGTTGTACAATTACTCATAACAATTTAGTGGTGTGATGGTTGACGACATATCCCAACAATCATATCAATCTTATTACTCAATAATACTTACTTATACTATTAACGAAAATAGATAAGTAATATACGTAAATATTTATAATTAATAATTATAAATATATCTCGGTAAGTCGATTCAGTAACTTTAGTCACCGTGAAAATAATCATAATAGTAAACATATTCGAGAAGTTTCGAGAAAAATTACATTTTTTGTCTTTTAGTGAATTTATTAAATAAATAAAATAATTAAGTAAATTTTATTATTTAAAATTCAAAAATCATGTTTTTAGGTAAAATTTCTAAGTATAAACTTTTTACGAAATTTTGACATGACCCGTACGCTCATACAACGTTTTCCAAGGTTTCAAACCTTATTTTCAACACTTTTTACCAATTCGACACTTTTCGACAAAGTCTCAAAATCTCAATCTTTAATGTTTACTAACACGTTTTTCTCAAAATATCGTTCAATATCACTTCCTAAATACATTTTCACTTTCAAAAGTTCGTATAACTCTCATAACGACTAAATATCGCTTAAGATATTTATAAGTCCAAAAAACGATCCAAGTCCAAAACCAATGTCCATTTACATACATAAGCTTATACTAATAAATGGAAAATAATCTGGACCACAATAAGCCCTCCTATTAAGCCACGGCTTAAATAGACTTATTGGGCCATGAGTCCATAAGCTCCAAAATATGTATATTAAGCTTGAAAATAAGCTAATAAGCTACGTATCGCATTTAGTTACTACCATAAGCCTCAAAAATAGTCCATAAATATACGCCATAACACAAAATAGTCAAAATCACTTTCCTAGTGATTTTGAAAAATCACATCGCATATAAGCCTAAAATAAGCCAAGAAATAGCTTAAAAATAAGCTTGAATAAGCTATACAACCTACTATCAAAAATAAGCTATCTAGCAACACATATTATTCAACCATCATGACCACAACAGCAAAACTACAAAAAATCCCTTTTTTCTTTTTATATCCCACGAACCAAACACACATGTTGATCCCACTTGAATAGATCTTGAATTTCTTAGCTTGTGTAAGGTTTAGTTATGCAAGATAAATCCTACACAACTATGGTAGAAACATTGTAAAATATATCAAAGATTATGCGGAATATAATATTTGATCAATAAGAAGAATATGCAATAGAACAGTAATTCTAATAAACACACAGATTAACAAACAAAGCTTCAATATATTAATACGAATACTCTAACTAGTATTAGGGTTACAAAACCTTGAAGCTATGAATTCTAGATGGCAATGTATATTAACTGACATCTAACTCTATGCCCTAGGACCTCTTTTTATACACCAAGGAGTCCTAATGGGCTTACAATAGTTTCCTAACTAATCATAATCTTTTCCTTAAACAAAACATACATATCTTGTAAGCAGTACTAACTAGCAGCATTAACCTGATTTACTCTAGCAGCACTAACTTCAACTGACAACATTAACTTCTTCACTAGCAGTCTTAACTTCCAGCAGTCTTAGCTTTGAGCAGTCTTAATATTCATTAGCAGTCTTAACTTTGCTCTAGCAGTAGTAACAACTTAGAATATTTTCCTTGAACTTCCTGAGCAGTAGTAACTAGCAGTAGTAACTTGAACTAGCAGTAGTAACCATAAACAATATTAAGAAGACTTCTAATCCTAACAATCTTCCCCTAAACTTGATATTCATTTTTTAAATCATCAAGTTTCTTCATTAATCACCAGGAGGATGCTTCCAAACACTTCAATTGATTCTTGAGCTATTTTATGAAATGAGCTTAGAAAGGCTGATAAAACACATTCATATCCCAATGATCAGCTTGGAGCTTCCTATTCACCATATCTGTGATTGTAGCAGGTGTAAGGGGATACTTTTTCTCTACCAGCATATAGATAGGCAGATTCTGAAACCTTATAAAGTGTATTCCACATGAATCAAATAGCTTCTAAATTAACACTTTCTGTCCTTGTAGAGTTCTCCATATTACATCTTCCACATGAGGTTTAAACATTATCTTTAGAGTCACCCATTACACTCCTCTCATAGCCCTTATCTGGCCCTTGTATATCCATAGCTAAGCTTTGAAAAAAACCAACCTCTAAAAAGTTTCCAAAACTTCTCTAATCAAAGCTTTTGAGCACTTGACTAAAGCACTAAGACTAAGTACATCTTTGAACTTCCATCAGCCCTGATTATCTGGTAATAGGTTTTCTTCCCTTCTTTATGGATCTTGTAGTCAACAATGCTTGGAGGCTTAGTTGCCAAAGGAATAGCATCAATTGCTACTTCCTCTTTATCAGGAACAACTTCTATTAGTCTTTGAAGCTCTGCTGTTTCTTTATCCTCATCCACCTTTTGCTTCTTAATACTTTCTTGTTCCAGCTCAGTGCCTGCTCTCTTTGAACTGCTCTCTTGTGCTATCTCTGCTTCAGCTCTTACTTCACTACCTTCCACCAATTCTGTATCCATATCTACAAATGTGTTTACCCTCTTCATAGCTTTGTCAAATAACTTCTGAATATCATCAAAGCTTTTGTTCTTCAATTGATTGTGCTTGTATCCAGCCATGTTTTTCAGATAAGTAGACATTGTTTTTCTCTTTTGAGCTTTAGTTGGTGGTTTGTTCCTCTTTTCTTGAGCTCTCATTGCTGCAAAGTGTTTCTTTCTTGCTTCTAAGAGTTGTACAAACAACTTGGACTTCTCTTCAATACTCAACTTCTCTTGTTCTTCTGCTTGCATTTGTTGAGCCATTTGATAATCAGCATCTATCATTGCTTGCACATTATCCCATGAAACAATGTTAGCTTCTTCTTCTCTTTGTCTTACAAGCCTATCTTCTTCCTCTAATTCAGCTTGCATTTGAGCTTGAAGTCTTTGAGCAACTTCCTCATCATGCCTAATTTGATCTTTTCTCTTTGTTGGTTTCTCAGGCTCTTCCATGATAGCTTTACCTTTATCTTTTGATGGTAGTTGTTGAGGTCTTGTTCTTGTTGTAGATTCACTCTGCTCTCCTATTACAACCCCTTTGACATTGGGTTTTGCACTTTTGATCTCCATTAAAGTCTGAGAAAGAGTCAAATCATCAGTAGTTAAAGTTTTAGTTAGACTGGCGGTACTAACCTCAACACTGGCAGTAGTAACTACCTCACCAGCAGTAGTAACTGGATCAGCAGTACTAACTTCCTTTTCAGCCACATTAATCTCTTTTTTAGCCATATCTTGTCCTGCAAACACTTCTTCATCATCACAAACACTTGTATCAAACATTAGATCATCACCATACCTCCCCTGAGTTTCATCAACCAATGTAATCTCTGCATCTTTATCAATGTCATCAATTTTCCTCCCCTGTTTGGATGCATCCTCCTGATCACCAAAACTAGCTTCATCAGAGGAAACCATTCTTGTAGATTTATCAACCTTGTATAATCTTTTGAGCTTGTGAGTTCTTGGCCCTCCTTTCTTCTCTAACTTTTTGACTCTCAGTTTCAAACATGTAATCTCCCAAGCTTGAGCAGTCTTTGTGTTCTCCAGGTCAAGCACTCTTTGTTGCAATTTGGTACAAAAATCCATCAATTCCTTAAGTTTCATACTATCCTCATCACTTCGAGGTGTGTTAACTCCTGCGAGCAGTGAATCATTGGATGTTTTAGACACATTCTCAAACCCAGTTTGAGCAATTATGTCCCCCGTGGTGTCTTGGCTCCTAGGACCACTACCTGAACCAATTCCCTAGGGATTAGGCTCATTAAGTGTTGCCTTGGATGGGGTCTTATTGATGTTACCACTAACCTGCTCTGCTTTTAAGCTAGAAGCAGTAATGACAGCCCTTTCCAAACTGTCACCCTTCTCCTTAAGGACAGCCTCATCTGCTACAGGTTTAATAGGCTTACCAGACTGAGGTATTTGTGTGACCTTACTCTTAGGCTTCCTAGGTTTATGGGTATTTTTAGGTTGATGGGATGATTAAGCAATGATTTGTTTTGTAATAGATGGTTGATCAGATATATGTGTGTGTTAGGGATCAGTGGGTTGTCCTGAACCTTCACCCATATCTGCTTGGTTTTGTATCAGTATTGTGTCAAACAAAGATGTTACTTTTCGTGTAAAATCTTTACTAGTTCTTTTCATATTAGCAAAAACCTAATCAAGTTGCTTGTCCAAAAACACTTGCAAAAACCTTCGATACATTAAAATTTTAGTAGAAAGCTTGTCCAAGTTTCTAATCATACCATCAAAAACCATTTTTGAAAAATTAAACTTTTGGTTAGTAGCTAAAGAAATAATAGCAGAAGCTATTTTGCTACTAAACTCATTCCAAGCAATTTTCTTTGGACTTAAGCACTACAAGATGGTATGAACTAGAAATTTCCATTGATGGGAAAAGAAAGATTTGTAAAAAGTAAGTTTAATCAGAAAGATTCTCATACCCCCATTAATTTAAGGTTATCAAAAATAGTAGTGTTTGGAAGATAATCAATACCATCCTCATCTGCATATTAAAGATCGTTCCTCACAGATGATTATGTTATGACTATCTTTTTGCCATCTACTAAGGCATGAATATGTGTTTCTTCATTGCTGGTTTTGGCCTTAGCAGTAGACAAAAACTGCTCAATACATGAAACATATATAGTAGGATTAACAGTTAAAGCATACCTTATAGGATGTGCATTTAAAAAATCTACTATCTCCTCAAACCCAGCACTTTCAGTGGGTTTCTCTAAAACGCGACCATGTTGTGAGTATCAGCAAATTTCAAAGCCGTCATAGATGTTGAGTTTCAAGAATGAATGTGGAAATTAAGTTATTCGTTGGGATTTTGAGAGTATTTGAAAGAGAAAAATCGATTATATGAGTGAAAGAAACCCTCAATCGAAGTAACTGTTGTATTTATGTAGAACACCCTCAACAGCATTAACCCAACGATAACCTAACATTATTAAGTTAGCCTAGCAGTACTAACTTTTGCCCAGCAGTAGTAAGTTAGCCTAGCAGTACTAACTTAAAGTTACCAGCACTAACTCCAATTTCATCCTTACCAGCTTTTCCATTCCATTCCAAACATCCTTCCCTTAATCAAGACTTCAGAGATTGAGCATGCCAATACTAGCAATCAGATATTGAAATCTACTTACATCAAATGCTTTTGTAAGCAAATCTACAACATTCTTGTCAGTATGAATCTTGATCATTTGAATTAGCTTCTTTTCATTGGAATCTCTGATAAAGTGATATCTAATCTCAATGTGATTTGTTTTTAAATGAAAATTAGGGTTCTTAACTATGCATATAGTACTCTCATTATCAATATAGATCTTTGTATGCATAAAGTTATACCCATAATCAAGTAATAGATTTTGAATCCAAAGCACTTGACCACAGCAATTTGAAGCAACTAGATACTCAACCTCTGTTGTGGAATTAGCAACCACAGTCTGCTTCTTGCACTGCCATGAAATCAATCTACACCCAAGGAATTGACATCCTCCTGTTGTGAACTTCCTATCCAAGCTTGCTCCAGCATAATCACTATCAGTGTATGCTACTGATGTGTTGTCATTGTATGATATATTTAAGATGATTCAATTTTTAACTTTATATTTTGCCGACTAAACCAAAAACAACACTTTAACAGGCAGTGTACCCGATCGGTAGTAGTTTCGTAGTAAGTAGGGTGTCGAACACTTGAAGTGAGGTTAAATCTATCAGTTTAATTAATATCTTGGTTATCTAGACTATGTTAATTCTATTCTATTCTAAACCTATGTTAAACCTATGTCAGTATAAATCCTAATTCTAACGGGAACAGGGGGTTTTCAGCCTGAGAGACTGGCACGGTTTGGTTGGTGACTACAATCAATTCAAGGCACTGTTACCCATGCAAGCTAATTAACAAAAGATGAAAGAGCTATCAAACCTTATATAAGAAAAATGTATTAACCATTATTAATCTGATTTAAAAGTTGGTTTGTTTATAAAGCGCAATGATTTCTTCTCTTAAGGTGACATATCTTTCTTAGACTTTGGCGTTACATCATCCTAAGACCTAGACATAATAATTCTATCATAATTAAAGCATCCGCATAAAGCATCCTTATTTGCTGATTATAATCTATCTTAGGGATTAAGGTAATGGTGATCTTGTTAAACCCTAGCTCATAGAGACTTTACCCACTTACCTCTTAATGGCAATCTATACACTATAGTCTACTTGTCCAAGTATCCAATGGAATCAGAACATTACTTGTTGAGTTATCTAGGTCACCTGCTAGTCAACACGATCAATAAACCATTGGCAATATCCAATTAACTAGTTAAGCCCGAAGTGTATCCTAGACACAGACTTAGAAGGACAATCTTTGTGTAACTATTATTCTAGATGTATAAATTACTATATGGAGAGCTATCCCGGACTCTAGATCTACTTGGTCCACTTTACTAGATCCAGTTGAATGATAGGTCGCATACAAAAGTGCGTAAACAAGTATAAATTGATAAACATAAACAATCACTCAACGATAAATCAAGAAATCAAGATAAACAAATATCAAACATTCAAATCTTCATAATAATGGCTAATACCCGAAGGTATTAGCCTTCAAACGTCATAATAAATACAAGAGCAATTATTTAGCCAAGGTAAACTAATCGAGTTAACGAATGATACCAAAAACTGAACGATTACTAAAGTATATGGAATTACATGTTGTCTTCTATGAAATTGAATACGTTTCTCGACCTCTTCTGCTCTTTTTCTCCTCTGAAAATCGACTTTTAAGTTTTCTATTTATAAGTTTTGGAAGTCGGTTAGATACGACGTATCTAAGTGTTGGATACGGCGTATTGGGGATTTCTTGAAGTAGGGACCACATTTGATATCTTCCAGAATATTATATTTATTTCATATCTTAAATACGGTGTATTGAGTCCTCTAGATATGGCGTATTGATCTTTATTCATGTGTGGTCTTTGGTGAGTGCAGGCACAAATACGCCGTATCTTCCTTGATGGATACGACGTATTGGTCTTCAGAATAGTAATCTTTAAATTATCTTCATTTAAGCTTCAGAATTAATACAATTCTTGTGCCAATAACTATAAAACAAAAAAAAATACAAAAAGTGAAAAAATGGGTTATATCCATGGGCATTAAAATGTGCTATAAAATAGAGTGCGCATTTGATGTCATCAAATATCCCCCCACCGTTGAATCCTACTTGTCCTCAGTAGCCGCTTTAGAGGAGTTTATAAAAATGATATCCTAAGGATATGCGTTTATTAAAAGCATATTATTGTGATCCTTGTTACACAGTACACAAGTCTGCCAAATACACTTGCTCTCCCAAATAAAAAGATGAAAACACTCAAATCACTCAACTAATCTATGTGGTAACATGTAACTAATTTGCTTAATTGCTCGGTCGTGACGAGTGTTCTATCACAAGCTTGGCAAGGATACACATTTCCACCACTAAAGCCAAGGAGTAACAAGTTTATAAACGTAAATATAGGTTTTTGTATGGAAAGGCGTACGGTTGATCATTCTACAATCTTTCACCAGAAGTACCACTCTAACAAGGCAATTGAAGCACACATACATGGCCGTAATGACGGAATAGACATGTGTGTTCAATCACACCCCCATTCGAATTTAACCAACAGTTAGGATGAAGAATGATATAGGGTAGGAACCTTCTAACTTACACCGAAAGTCATAAAACAACGAGGTACAAGACATGCATACATGGCCTTAACGACAGAATAGACATGCATGTTCGTATGGATCCTCATTCACGTAAAACCAGCGGCTAATCATCAAGTGAGAGGGAAGTAAATTTTTGTTGAGTAAAAATCAAGAAACAAATAGATTAAGGCTTAAGATACAAGTTGCTAGACACTTATTTCTTGACCGTTATCATGATAAAGACACAACTATTTACAAAGTCTTGATCATAGATAAAAAACAACAACCTAAGTTGGTGTTCTCGTAACGATCAACTTCCCAATCATCCCAAAACTTTACATACTCTACAAGGTAAATGGCGATATCTTCCACTTTATACAATACTCTACATCGTTTATTTTTTAGACGTATCAACGAATAATCGATCCTTCGTGTAATTCCTTTCTGGTACTGCTCTATTTCTATGGGAAACGATTTATCTCGAACTTCTTGCTCTCTTTGTTTGGTTTCAATTTTTTCTCATTTTTTCGATTTTTTTTGCTAACTATACTTCAAATCTCGATGTAGTTTCACCATCTTCACGATCATAATAATTCCGGATAATTCCATCAGTAATTTCTTCGTTCTTTAGATTCACCAATAATTGTGATGGTAGTAGAATCACATGAGCTTTGACTACTAATATACATTCCCATTTGCAATGTACAAATTTCCAACCGCATCAAAGTTAGAAAATGACACAAGAAACTAGAAATACAAACTTTACACTTTAAGCAACTAGCAACTGTAAATTAAACTTAATCTAACAGGGTAGGTTAAGGTGTTTTAAGGGTGTAACAAAAACAAAATGTTGGTGTAAATTTCCTAAAGGATTGGTTCTGTATGGGTTGTTCTAGTGGATCATCACTCTAAAGATAAGAGTGGAAAAGGGTTTAAACTAGAGGTTAACTAACTGGTGTAGTTAGTTAATAAACAACATGTAAAGGCGATTTGGGTGTAATCCTAAGATTTACCAATGTAACAACCCGAGTTTCAGGTCAACGTCTATCCCTAGCCTAAGATAGTTATTTTTAATTACGTAGTTAATTATAGTCGTTTATGCTATATGTGGATTGATGAGAATTTCCATTTATTAGTGAATTTCATTTCATGATTTAGTTTCTATTTGTTTTTAGCATTTAAGGAAGTCAGAAAAATATATTTTATTGCTTCGAGAGCGTAAATATGTTAATTTTGTATTTTTCGTCGTTTCCCTGAGTTTTTATAAAAACCGTGTTTAAAGGTCGTGTTTTACGAGGTTTAATGTTTTATTAAAGGTTTTTAAGACAATATTTTAGTGGGGGGATTTAAAAATGTTTTTTAAACGTTATGTTTGCTACCCGTGTATTTGGTAGACTAAGTAACGGAAGAGATATACCAATTTGTAAGTTAAATTGCGGAGGACTTGCGTGATATAGGATGGACTAATATTGTGCAATTGATCAAACTTGTATTCTATAAATAGATACACACATACACTTATAATTCTTTTACAAATTTTTCACTTCACCTGTTCTCTCCCTCCCTTGTTGCCGTTCGAAAACACACACACACACACACACAAATTCATTGTCAAAAATTCAATACTTACATGTATTTAAATCCGATTATACCATTTTAATCCTTGTTCAATCCTCTACAAATCCTACTAAAGAAACCTTACATGCACTAAGTATTTAAGAAGTTTGGTTTTTGATCAATTTCTATTGATTTGAGTGAAAAAGAAGGTTTCCTAGTGTTAGATTAGTGTTATTGTGAGTTGGTTTGTTTGAAAAGTTTATTTGGTTGGTCCATGTGGTTTGTCCGTACAGTCAGGCAGAAAAGGGGAAAACAAGTTGACTTCGGCCTTATAGCTTTGTGAGTATTTACTTGTCATTACTTGTTGCTAGATTAGTTGGGTTATTAACTATATAGTGTAATTGTAGGTAGAAGATTCAAGTGCAAACGATCGATTTGAAGAGTGTTAAAAGTATGAACACATGTTGATAGTTTTAGTACATGTTTTTAGGCTAGTTAAGCATGTTGGAATAATTAGAATTTGACAAAAATGAGTTTTTGTATGACTTTAGGTTGACTTTTGTTGACCAGAAAGTTTGACTTGACCATAGCGTGATGAGTAATTCTTTAAATCTCTAAATTAGGCTTTTAATATAATAAAGGGATGTTCTAAGGATCGTTTTGAACTATGTAGGTGGGCTGTGTGTAACTCCTCGAAAACGAAGTTTTACAGCACTAAGTCAAGTTGAGTCTGAATTTGGTTAAAAGTCACTACGAAGTTTGACTTTTTGAATGTCAAAATTGCGATTTATACTTTAAATATAGGTTTATAACAGTAAGGGTTCGTAAAGTTAGTTAAATTAAGATGATATGCTAAGTTTAGATTATATTATCGCTTACTTTCGATAAACTTTCTAAATTGTACAAAACTTTGTAAGAAACGTTTGTAAAATTGATGAACAAGTCAAAGCAAAATGTTTTGCGTCACATTGGGATTTTTAGCTATAGGATTATATATACATAATAGTAATACATACATACATACATTTTATATATATCTATAGTGTCTATATATATATATATATATATATATATATATATATATACTATGTATGATATAGTGTGTATATTATACATATCATATATATATACATACATATATATATATATGTAAGTATCATATACAATTATATTATACATTAATATTTTATATATATATATATATATATATATATAAATACATATATATATATATATATATATATATATATATGTATCTATATTTACATTATATGATTAAGGTATACTTTTGGTCACGTGCCGCTATAATATGTACTATATAAATCGCGGTTTGAGACGTGATGTTTATTGCGCTTGTTGATGATTGATTGATTTATATATATATAATATACATACATATATATATATATGTTTGTATCATATACAAATATATATCATACATATATCTATTTACATATATATATATCTACCTATATATTTATATGTATATATATAATATATATATATGTATATCTATATATACATTATTGATTCAAGTATACTTTTAGTCACGTGCCGCTATATATGTACTATATAAATCGCGGTTGAGACGTGAAGTTTATTGCGCTTGTTGATTGATTGATTGATTTGGGTCATTTGCTTAAGGTGAGGTTCATATTGTAGCCTCGTATTAAAATTCTTTTAATGTTTTAAACCTGCGAGGGGGATTACATGTTTGTTTTATAAATCTCGAAACCACATATGATTTTATGGTATGCTTGGACCCAATTACGAGATTTGTTTTCGCATAAGTTGTGCTATTGTCGATAAGCCCCTTATTTCATGAACGTTAATTGCCTTGTTGTGAGTAACGCTTAATGCTATTGAATAGGATCTATTGGGTTGTGACAACCTGTCCGGGGGTTTGAATCCTTGTGACCACCCTGATCAAACAAACATTTTGTTATTAGAAATTAGTAGGTATATGACAATAATACCTTGTTTGGGGGGCACTTTATAGCATAGTGATAATACCATATGTTTTGTTTAACGTTCGGATGTCTGAGCTTATTGCGTGAAAGAGAAAAGAAGTTGCATATACATTGCATTTGTTGCTTTATTTTCCTGGAGAACTATATCGTGTTCAAAGGTTGTTACTTACTTGATAATTTAAACTCTTTGAATTTCACTCAACTTGGTGTTGATGTTTTAACCTGTTATATCCCAGGTTAACCCCAGGCTGAGGCAACGATGGCGTGGTGGTGTGGGTGGGGCGTGCTGCGTGTGGTGATGGATTCTATGGAAAGACTTCTTGTGTGTTTCGGTCTTTTAAAAACAATATCTTATGTTGTGTTTAAAACAATGTCCTTTATTTGAAAACAATATGTTTTTCATGGTTTGTAATAGACGGTGGTTAGGATTCTGTGGGACCTAAACGCATTTTAACTCTGAATAAATTTTGGAACACATGTTTGGTAAACGTCTTATTTGATTCGTTTTCTATTATCGTGGTGACAGATGCTATTTAGTAACACCAAATTGCTAATTTCCGCTGCGCAATCCGATGCCCCTCAGGGCAAGTATTACAAATTGGTATCAAGAGCTTCGGTTGTAGAGAACTAGGTTGTTTTTAAAACTCGGATTATAGTCATTTTAGATATCAAAGTATGTCAAGAGTCTAAGATTGTAAGGAATTAGGTCGAGTCTTTTGAAAAACCTAAACTATGACGCTTCTACACGCACGTCGATACTCCTCGTTGCCATTGGTTACATGTAAGGTACATTTATTAATTGTTATGTGTAAGTATATTTATGTATGTATTATATGTGTGATTGGTTAAGTATGGATATTTATGCATGTGTTGGATGCATAAAGTATTATGTATTGGTGCATTTGTGCATGTGTTGTATGCATGAAATGTCATGTGATTATATGATAACTACTATTATATATGTTTGAAATATAATTAAGATATATGCGGATTGAGAAGGTCGCGAATCGTAAAAAATTTTGCTGTTGCACTTTTATGCGAACTGTTATTTTGATAATAGTGTTCCGATATTAATAAGAAGTGATACGCTAAGTATTATATGGTATTTTCTAGGTTATCATGGTGAATGTGATTCTTCCCGATCATGATCATGATGTACCTATTGTTGAGCCGAATCAACATGATGTTGTTCTTGTTGTTCCCAAACCTGTCTTAGAAGATGAAGACGAAGACCCGGAAGAAGACGAATTTAAGGAAGAAGAAGATCCTCAAGAAGATAAAGATGATATAGAAATCGACATTGAGGAAGATAAGAATAAGCCAGAGTTGACATATCCTTACGAAGAGGTGGATCCTCTTAATCTTCCGCCTCCTGCTTTTGAGTCTAAACATGATAATGAGATTGAGGTTGAGAATTCAATTGAGCATGAGGATGAGACTATTCCTGTTAGTGTCTATGAGGTAGGTAAATCATCTACTGCCACTATTTCTTGAGAGGATGGTGATAGATTGCTACCTGGCTTCATGAGACGGGATATCGACTCTCTTTTTGGTCGAATGGTCAATTTTTCAAGACGATTGTGTGGTCGCGAGACGGCGTATGCGTTGGTCGAGAAGAAAGGAGAGGTGATCGGGTCGTTGTACTGGTCAAAAATAAACCTTAACTAAACCTATATAGATAGGGTAAGAAAGAGTCGAATCCTCAGAGAGTAGGTGGATTTAATTTAAGTTTTGGGGTGATCACTGATCAATAAAAGTTTTGGTTTTAAAACTAAATAATAAAAACTACTAATTAACTAAAATGTGAATAAGCAACAAAAAGTAAATAAGCAATTAAAAATAAGATTTGTAAACAATTAAAAGAAAAGCAATCCCTCCCGGCTCCGGGTAAATGGATATGACTAAGTCACGGATTATTATTAATGTTTGACATAGTTTGAATTATTTGAAAAGAACAATTTTAGGCACAAATTATGTTTACCAAACGAACCGTCTTAATTCCTAAACTAACTAGACTCGGCACGAATCGTTGACAAGCAATAAAATGTCTTACAATAATCCCAACAAATAATTTTATAATTACTCAAGTGAAT
The DNA here is from genome assembly GCA_026074375.1 of Tanacetum coccineum. NCBI lineage: Eukaryota > Viridiplantae > Streptophyta > Magnoliopsida > Asterales > Asteraceae > Tanacetum > Tanacetum coccineum. The sequence continues at coordinate 66,512 of BQNB010015383.1, forward strand.
AATTTAGGTACACGTTATGTCTACCATACAAATCGTCTAAACCCCTACACTAATTGGGTTCAGCACGAATTGTTGACTCGCAATAACGTGTCTTTTAATGATTCATTAAAGTAATTATATTAAAACATTAAAATCAAATTAAAGATATGCATTAGAATCATATGAATTAATGTTTTACAAACAAAATAAAATCCATAAACATGATCAAATCATATATCTTTTACCGGGAGAGATTACAAGATTTTTAGCCGCACATGATGATGGAGATGATGAAATATTTTGTTGTCATGGTGGCTAAAGATTTAGTGCCTCTTTTTTTTCTTGTTTCTTGTGACGGCTGGGAAAAACCCTTTGACCGAATTTGTTCTTTCTTCTTTTTTTTTGGCGTCTTTCTGATGTATCATCCCTAGAATAAATTGTATTTTATAACACAAAGGGATTTTTACCCTATGTGTTCTCCACGTCACAACCAAGCCCACTAGGCCTTTTCATCTTTCTTCTTTGTTTTCATTCGTTCCACTCGTGTACAGCCCACAATTCTTGCACTTTATTTTTTTTAGTTATTAACACTTGGACCAAGTGTGAACCAAATAAGCTAAAAGCCCAATAACACGAACTGAATTTTCCAGCAGGTATAGCCATGAGATGACTTCATATTTTCGTGTTTTTTATCACATGAAAATAAAGATCTTATTTTTCTCTTTTCGTGGCTTTCTCGACCAACTAAAACGGCGCTCGAACGAAGAAGTTATGGCCAAATCATTGAGACACGTTTAAATGTTTCACTCTTCATTATTTTACTTTTTTTCTTGTCATTTTTTCGTGTCGCTTCACCATTCGCTCACAAAGTAGCCATTTTAGCTCCATTTAATACATAACCTACATAATCACAAAACACACTCAAAGTACATGTATAACAACGAAAAACAATGCAACTATGCTATGAGGTGTGTGTAAAATACACCGATCATTAACTTAATTTCTCGCTGCTGGTACTATTCTATGTATGGACACGTAGGGAAGCTAGCTCACGAGATACAGAAAGGGGT
>BQNB010015384.1:0-51568 GCA_026074375.1 Tanacetum coccineum
GTTATTGTGTGCGGGTTATGTAACATGTAATTTCACAAAAGTATGCTTGAAAAAAAATTAATTTGAGCATAATTTAAGCTTTTTATTGTGAAAAATAGGACAAATGATCATTCTAATTCCATCCCCCCACTTGAATTATACAACATCCTTGTTGTATATATAAAACATTAAAAACGGGATTTAAAAAGAATTAGAATGAGAAACTCCCCTGATATTTTGCTCGGTAGATTCTCCAATTTACATTTATGAGCAAGATTTTGTGTTGAACAACCGTCTTGAGGTTTCAAGACTCCAACACTTCAAGATTTCTAGATTCGTAAATTTTCCACCAATATTCGTCGATATTTCCTGTAGGTCCTATGTAAATTCTTAGAAAACAAATGCAACTCTATCTCCGTGTATTCGTTTGGTTAGACTCGAAATAAATACCTAAAACTGTACAAGAAGTCGATACGCCATATCCATTCCCTAGGATACGCCGTATTGATACCTGTGTCGTATACGCTGTATTCGTTTAACGAATACGCTGTATAGACTGTGCTGAAAATAAAGATTGGATAACGTCCAGAAGGTCAATACGCCGTATCCATGGGGTTTGGATACGCCGTATAGACAGTCTGGGAAGACAGACTCAATAAAAATTAAAAATTACATTTCGGGTTGTCTCCCGGCAAGCACTTTTGTTTACAAAAAAGTCTTTAAGTTAGATTTGCTCCAATTTACTCCTATCCTTATAAAACAATTTGGGGTCAAACGGGATGCCAAATGGCACATACGAATTCTTGATTAGGAAAACGAATGACATCCCTTTGTTAAGATAATTCCAAGTCATGATATTAACATTTAATTCCTTGATAAAAGTTTTAGCTTTGAAAAATTTATTAGATTTATCATGACTTGTTTCTAAAAGCTTATTTGACCCATGTGCATAGGCACCAACATCGATATTTATTACATCAGGTAACGGTTTGACAGATAAATCCCCCAAAGAGTGTTTAATATCGACTTTATCATTATCATTGTCCGTATCCGTTTTTAATTCGTCGGGATAAATTACGTTAAAAGGAAATAGATCATTAAAGTTTAAAACGTTTTGTTCCTCTTCATCACATTCGAACAATGATGTTTCATCTTTTAAATTAAATTCATCGATATGTTGAGGGTTTGAAATCGGTTCAGTTAATAAATCTGATTTAGATGTTTGAGCATCATTGTAAACAATGGCTGGAAATTCATTCTCAAAATCTTTAAAAAAGTCTAAATCATCAAAATAACTGACCGTAGGCTTGGGTGATACAAAGGCATATTGACTTTATCATCATCATTTTCTGAATCCGTTTTTAAATCATTGACATAAATTATTTTGTAAGAAAATGAATTTTTGTCGAACATTATCGTGCAATCTTCATCGTCAGATTCGTCAAATGATATTCTAAAGTCGATTTCATCATTGTTAAGAGAACTTACCGTAGGCTCACACGAGAGTGCTGCTTCAGATGTTAAGACTATAGATGGGAATTCAGTTTCAACAGATCCGAGGTCGTAAACGTCTTCATTATCCCAGATCTTACCATACGTAGCAGTTTCCCAGTTATACACCTTACCACGCCTACGAGCTTTTTCTTCCTCAAGCCTGATATACTCCTCCATAGTAATGTTGGGGTCGTCCATTTTAACCTGTAATAAATTCGCTAGGAAAGAAAACTGTCAAATAGCTTAATACGCCGTATTCAGTGAACTGAATACGCCGTATTGATGATAGAGTCGAATACGCTGTATTGGTTTGAAAAAAAATTATACGCCGTATCCAATAAATTGAATACGCCGTATTGGTTTGAAAAAAAATTAAAGTTACAGTAAACTGTAATAATGCAAACAAACACACAATATGTAAAAATATACAATGCAGAAACAAACACACAAATATGCAAATTAATCTAAACTAAACTAAACTAAACTAAAACACTAATAAATAAGAATTAAACAACTTCACTCCCCGGCAACGGCGCCAAAAACTTGATGTGTCGTTGTGAGTAGGTATTTTATGTATCAAGTTTTACTATTTATTTTATGCCGACTATACCTAAAAACAACACTTTAACGGGCAGTGTACCCGGTCAAGATGTAGCTTCGTTGGTAAGTAGGGTGTCGATCACTGAGAGCGAGAGCGTTAATATCTAATCTATCAGTATTTTAGTTATCTAAGTTAAACCTAAAACTAATGCAAAAAGGGGGGTTTCAGCCTGAGAGACTGGCACGAGGTTTAGTTATCTAACCTAAGGTTTTGATGACAAGTAAAGTAATAAACACACACAAGAAGACAAACAAACGATAGAGAAGCGGTCGAGAACTAATGTAAGGAAAACGTATCAACCATGAATAATCCGATAAAACACAGGTTTGTTTATTTATTCAATGATTGTCTAATCTCGAAGTGGCATATCATTCCTAGACTTAGGCGGTACTTCTTCCTAAGACCTAGATACGTTAATTCTGTCACAATTAGACGCATCCGCATAAAGCATCCTTAAGTGATTTATAATCTATCTAGGATCAAGAAATGTGCTCTTACTAAACCCTAGCTCATGGAGACTTTACCCACTTACTGCTTAACGGCTCTTTATATACTAGTAGTCTACTGTCTGATTCCTTACCAATGGAATAAGAACGTACTCGTTGATACCAAGGTCACCTTATAGCTCAACTAAGCTCACTTTACTAAAGGCAAAGATAGGTCAATATTTATGATCCTATGATTCTAGATATATAATTGACTAAATTGATGGAGAGCTATCCCAGACTCTTACCTACGCCAAACAACACCGAAAGTTTCAGCCATTAAATTATATAAGACTAACCCAATTGAATGATAGGTCACATACTATGCACAGAACAAAATAAATTGATAAACATAATAAATAATCAACTATAAATTAAGCAATCAAGATAAACAAACTAAACAGTAAATCTTCATAAACATGGTTGATACCTATAGGTATCAGCCGATAGTCACTGTAAAAATACACACGGTTTGATATATGAATGATTAAAGTAAAGAAATCTCAATCGAACGCGTATTCGGTTGTGCGAAGATTACAAGAGTTTTCCTATGATCTTGAGGCTCTTTTCTGACCTTTTATGCTCTTCTGATCGTCTCTTGGTCGACTTGGTGTCTTAGGGATTCACTTGCATGCCTAAAACTGAGTTTAGGGTCGTTTATAAATAGTGTCTGGTAGTCGGTTTGATACGCCGTATCAAGTGATGTGGGATACGGCGTATTGGGCTTTCTTAGAGTAAGGACCACGTTTGATATCTTCCAGAATCTTCGTGTATAATAATCATTGGATACGGCGTATATAGGCTTTTAGATACGACGTATTAGGCTTTATGTCTTCGTGGTTTCTTGTGAAGTATAGGTGTTGATCCCAATCCTTGATCGATTCCTTAGATTGTCTAAGGTTAAATTACCTTGGATAAATCCAAAATAACTTGTAGAAACTTTGTATGTATATTAAAGTGTATGCGGAATCTACACCCTAATACATAGAAGTATTATGAATAAAACAGTAATCTTGAATAAACAAAGATATAACCAAACGCTCCAATATTATTATATCAATAATACGAGTACTCTTCACTAGTACTAAGGTTTACAACCTTGAAGCTTTTCTAAATTGACTTTACAACTATGAAAACTTATATGCAAAACTGATATCCCAACTAATGCCCAGGACCTCCTTTTATAGACTAAGGAGTCCTAGTCGGCTTACAATACATTCCTAAGATATCATAATCTTTTCTAAACATAAACTAATCCATAAACAAATCCATTATGTATATCTTGTACATAAGGTATCTCATACGTATCTTCACAAGTTTTCTTGTCTCCCCAAAAACTTTATATCTTTAAACCACTTTAACCTCTTGGCATATATGTTCTTCTAGCATTTGTAGATCTAGCGCATAAACTTGTACAATCAGTACTAATAAACATAAAGCAGTATTAACATTAGTACTAGCAGTACTAAATATACTCATAGTAGAAACTAGTACAAGCAGTCTTACATTACTACTAGCAGCACTAACAACATAGCTTTTATATTTTAGTCTTCAACTCTGAGCAAGGTCTTAACTTCACTAATAGTAGTCAACTTTAATACTAACAGTACAAATATACTGATTAAGTAGTAACTATCAGTGGTAACTTTATACTAACCAATACTAACACTTTAGCGTAATTTCCATATGTACTGAGCAGTATTAACTCAAGAATCCCTTGAAGTCTTTAAGTCCCAACAATAGCACGGAAATACGCCGTATCTATCTGATGGATAACGACGTATTGAGGTAAAACTAGTTCCTTCTTCATCGTTGACCAAAGTATTATATACGGCTTATCGTTGATGTGGATACGGCATATTCTTCAAATTCAGGCAATGGTCTTTTAGCTCGTCAAGTCTTGGATACGTCATATAGGTCTAGAATAATACGGCGTATTTGCTGTCAGATCAGTAGACTTTCTCGAACTCTTCGTTTATGCTCTAAAATGTGTGCCTTTTAGCATAACTTCACAAAGTGCTCCATAATTACCGCAATTCTCAAATATAAATGATAAAGTAACAATTCTTTGTAATAATTGTACAAAATGGGTTAATTACATGGGATAAATGATGCTATAAAATAGACGTTATTTGATGTCATCAACAACCTTCTAGACCTCGTAATTAAAAGCACGGAAGTTATACACTAGCACCTCACATAAGTGTTTAGATTCTCTCTTTCTCTCAGGTGTATAATGAATTATAACAGAAACACGGGAAAATAACACTCATTACATGTCGTAGCATATAAATTACCATAGGCTTGGTAAAGGATCAAACCTCCACAGCTAGGTGCAAGTACTAAAATTACTATCAAAGAGGTCTTTAAGGGTTATGAGGTGTAGGTGTATGATAACAATAATGGAAACGGAAACGGATGGGATATTTTTAGGGGTGACTTTTTTTGGTGAATTTTGATTCTTTATAATAATACATGTTGATTGGATTGCTAAGCCATAGACTCGACCACTCAGATAAAGATGTAAAAACTCTACACAACTCTACTTCAAACTCTTTTTTTTGAATGAACATAACACATAACTTGAGGTTTATAAACGCACCCCTACACTTGAGTTTTTGATACTCAAAACATAAGTTCACTAATGACCCAAATTGAGGTGGATCAACATAACATGGAGACTATCGAACAAATATGAGGGTAATGATTTAACTTTTCTTCCCCATTCTTCCACAAATAAAATACTACCATGAATCACAATTGTCCCAAAACTGTATATACAAGGATAAAGACTTAGCAACCGTGTACTCAAATAATTAACTAGGGTTAAAACAATAATTTACTAAAAATAAGTACATACAAGGAAGGCTTAGGCGATTTGGGTGTAACAATTGGTTAAGGGTAACAATGCTCTTCATTAATAATATAGAGTCTACTAGAAAATTACAAGAACCGTGAAAAGGATAGGCTCAAAGGAGTGTACTATGGGAATCCTGTGGTAAAAATAAGTGCATGGCAAGGGTGTGGGATAATTATATGATCGAAGTGACAATAATAATCAATACAGGTTTAAAATATGGGTTATCCTAGTTCCTCTTATCATTTAGCAAATCCTAATACTCACTATACGGTCTCGAGAGGCATCACAAAAACAAGTTTTAGAATTTAATATACTACTGGTACCCTCTCATATGATTTTAACCGATACCAATGCTCCAGAAAAGGAAACAAAATCACATATGCACGTACACATCCATGAACGCGACACATGCAATTGCTCATATCTTAACTCGAGAAAGCTAAAGGTAAGATTATCTTAGGTATCAAAAATGGATACCTGAATTCATAAAGATCTAAAGGCGAACCTCACATTTTTGATGTAGAATTTTAGAGGGTTTTTGTGCTAGTCATATAATTCTTATCCATGAGACGCGATTAATACTTAGTTTTCGTCGGTATGTGTCATATTTTTTTTTAATTTTGGTCAAAATTACCGTCTACGTTATGTTTCAGTATATTACACATCATTTTAAGGAATAAGCAAATGGAAATTAAAGGAATAGTTTCTAAGGTTTATTTCCCCCTACACTTAAGATGAACATTGTCCCCAATGTTTTTAAAAGTACCCGTAAAACGAATAAAGGGAAAAGGAAAAGAGTAAAAAAAACTAGTACTCCCCTGGTTTGCTCAATAATGGAGAAGAAACATCTGATAAGTGGCTAAATCATCATCCAAGGGTCTTCCACTGAAATTCCTAGGAACTCTAAATCTTCTTCTCATCAAATATAACCGATAACTCAAAGACAAAGACAACTACAACTGGCGTAAAATAGGCAGGATAATGATATATACAACACACTTGTAGGGGTCACTCTAATAAAAACATAAAGATAGGATGAATGTTGTAAATATAATCAAGGTGTTTTCTGCAGGGATTTAAGAAAATCACAAATTTAGGAAATTATACAAAATTAATTTTTCAAAAAAAAAATTTTGAATTTTCACAAGCTGGAGACATAGCGATGTCAAGAAAAATCCTGATGCCGTCTCCAAACACTGTGAAATCTCACATTCGTTTTTTTGGAAAAAAATTCTGCACGCAATTCTATTAGTTATTTCTTGCAAAAGTACTGCATAAAACCTGAGATTAGTTAACACAATCATATGACACAAGACTAACACAAGACATACAAGAAAAAGAAATTGAGTTGCCTCCCAACAAGCGCTTTTATTTATTTGAGTCTTTTAGCTAGACTCAGAGTCACACGTCCTTACGTGACTCCTCCTTCGTCTACCATACTCTTCATCTTGATTAGTGTTGATCACACCCAGATCGATCTTTATGTAGTAAAAGTGTTTGATACCCTTGGAAAGAATCCAAAATAACAAAGATGGGACTTTGTATGTATACCCAAAGGTTATGCGGAATCTAACACTATGATACCTAGAGAAGTTTTATTAATGAACAGTAATGACCAAAACAAAGCAATAACTCTAAACAACACTGCTTCAATATATATTAAGAATTCTAACGAGTACTCTTGAAGTACTGGGGTTACAAACCTTGAAGCTATTACAAATTTTCTCTCTAAGTATTTCTATCACTTGAAAAGTATATATATTCTAAAACTTAGGATCTCCTTTTATAGAACACAAGGAGTCCTTTACAAAGATAACAGCCTATCTTTTAGGATCAGTTACAATTCAAATATAAACATTCCGAAATAATCTCCATGCATCCTTATCTCCAATTCAGCAGCTTTGACCATCAGCAGTACTAACTCTTTTCTACTAGCAGTATTAATTAACACTGGCAGTACTAATTTTGTACTGGCAGTACTAACTCCTTTAGTACTGTTGGCAGTATTAAGTCTTGTGAAGATTTATTCCTAACAATCCTCCCCTAAACTTGTGATTGTCCTTCAAATCATCAAGTTTCTTCTGAATAAAATCTTCTAGTCTTCTTCCTCTGCTGATGATTCTTTCAAACATTTCTATCACTTCTGCACTTGAGATCTTATAAACCTTTAATTTTCAAATGCCTGGAACTCTCATGATCTACCTCCAATTTTCTACTCAACATCTTTGTCAACATCTCTTGGCTTAAAGGATACTTCTTCTCTGTCAACATATGAATTGCTAATCCATTTTCCATCAACAAAATATGAATACCACAAAAATCACATAATCTCCAGCTTAACAGATTGTATTCATGCTGATCTTTCCAAATCTCATCATCTTCATCAGGCTCAAACAAAGTGTGTAAGTCCCCCCAAAGCATCAGATCAAATCCTTCTGGTCTTGAAGTACTATATCTTTCCTTGACTAATCTATATAATTCTTCTACATCCTGTCTATCAAAGTCTTCAAGCATCTCACTCAGTATCTTATAATTCTTTGAACTGCCATCTCCTCTGAATACTTGATAATACATGAAAGTCTCTGTCAAAACATAAGTCTTCCAATCCACAATTGGAAACTTTGTAGATATAGATTCAACCTCTATAGGAACCTCTTCTCTTGGTATGATGTCTAAAAAACCTTTGAGTTCTTCCTTCTCAGCATCTTCCTCCAACTTTTGTCTCTTCCTTGTGCTTTTTCTAGGAATAGACTTCTTTCTCTTTGCTCCAGGTTCTTTAACAACTTCTTTCAACTCTTCTTGTGTATCAACCTCTTCTTCCACAACCGGGCTGGAGACTTTTCTTGCAGAAACTTTTGCTTTTCACTTCCATGCTCTGCATCCATAGGCTCAATATTTTGATTAAAATCCCAAACCTTTTCAAAGATTGGCCTAATGTCATTGTAAGACATTCCCTTGAAGTCACTGATCTTGTAGTTCCCCTGATTCTTCAAATATTTGATCATATTTCTTCTTGCTTGGGCAACTGTCTTTGGCTTTAATTTTTGAGTATGATATCTGATGACTGAAGGATCATTCCAATCTATCTTCTTAGCAGACTTGGCTTCATCCATAGCTCTTTGTCTTTCCTCTTCATCCCATTGTCTTGCAATCTCTTCATCTCTTGCAATCTGAGCTCTTTGTTCCTCATTCATTTGCTCTTCAAGTCTGATTGCTTCAGCATAACTCAACCTTTCTTGCTCAAGCTCCTTCTTAGACTTCTTCTTGGGCTCTTCCTCTATCATTATGGCTTTTCCTTTATCTTGTCTTGATCTTTTCTCTGCACTCCTTCTTGAATAGGTAACAGTTCCTCCAGCAGTACTAAGGTTTACCTCAGCAGTACTAACTATTGGAACTTCTTCACTAGCAGTACCTTTCTTTGCACCAGCAGTACTAACTTCATCATTTGCTTTCTCGCTGCCTTCTTAATCTTGAATAACTTCAGTTGGAGTCACTTCTTGAATGAATAGTTTCAGTGTCCAGTACTTGCCTTTTTCCTTGAACTCTGCACAGCTAACTTCCTCCCCTGTTTTTGGAGAAATCATCTTCAAAGACTTCATCATCTGAAAAAACAACCCTAGCTTGTCTCTTTGCTTTCCCAATCTTTACTCTTGCCTCTAACTTCTTGACCCTGAGAATAAGTTTGGTATATGCAGAACTATAAGTGTTCTTTGTCTTCTTCAGTCATCTCCCAATGCTTCCAATCTGACAGAAAGCTTAGTAACCAAATCCTTCAATTCATTGATTTTCAAGCTACCCTCGTGCACTACCAAGTAGTGAACAGCATGGAGAGGTGAGTCATGGGGTGTAGGAAGATGGTGTTCTGGTCCAGGTTGTGTTGGTGATGGTTGTGTGGTTGAGGGTTGAGTAGGTGAGGGTTGTGTATGTGATGGTTGTGTTATATCAACAGTGGTATGAGCAGGGGTAGGTTCAGGTGAAGGTTCAGTGAAGGTATTCAGTTGAAGGTGAGGTGTGGGGAAGGTGAATGTTCAGGAGAGTAGGAAGGTGAAGATGTAATTCTGGAAGGTGAAGTAGAAGGTGTAGTAACATCTAGCATAGAGGGGAAAAGTGCAACTTCTTGTCCTGAATAACCCTTTGTTGGCCTCTTCATATTGTTAAATACCTTCATACTAAGAGATGGAACAGGATATATTCTTGTGTGTTGTTGAAGTTGGTGTCTCTGCATATCTAGGCATATCTGAAGGAACCTAGGTACATTCAAAAACTTATGGGACGAGAGAGATTAGACACCATGTGCTTAAAATCAATCTAAGAGAAATTAAACTTCCATTTGTAGGCTAAAACATATAATAGCAGCTGCAATATTACTACTAAACTGCTCCCAAGCAGTCTTCTTTGGGCTTAGGCAATGAAGAATACAGTGGATAAGAAACCTCTATTGAAGTGAAAAAGCACCCTTTTGAAAAGTTAACTTATCTGAGTCAGTGTGATATCCCATAAGCGCCAATTGCTCAAAGATCTCTGAGTTTGGAATAAAAGTAATACCATCTTGATCAGCTAACTTTAGATGTCTTCGTAAAGATCCTTCGGTGATAGACAGTGAGTGACCATCAATAGTAGCATTAATCTTGACTTCTCCATTATCATCAATAGAAGCCTCAGCAGACCTCCAAAATTGTTTGATAAAGGAGACACAAACCTTTGGCTTCTTGGTGAGTGCATAGTAAATGTGACTTCGATTTAGGAAATTGATGATCTGATGAAACCATGCACTCCCTGTAATTTTTGCTAAAAATGCGACCATGTTGTCTTGTCACAAAACCTCCAAGTTTTGGCCATGAAGAAAACGGAGTAATCGAGTGGGATATGATCGTGGATGAATATATAAAGCAAGCAAGTTAATTGTGATTAAAATAGAGAAGCGAGAGATATGGTTGACCGAAGTTAAAAAAATGAGTTTATCGTGATGAAAGTTAACAGATATATCTATATATATATATATATATATTATATATAATATAAATAATACATATAGTAATATAGATATATATATATAAGATAATATATATTAAAGATTACGAAAAGTCCCAATAGGTCAAACCCTATAACATTAGTAATTTGGCAGAAATATCTCAACGGCATTTATTAATTAATGTAAAAATCTGTTAGGCGCAAACAGTAACTAAACGGTCTTCCATCAGTAATTTCTTGGTCAGCGTACTAAAATATGCCTAGCATATTAACTTCTCTACCCAAAGCATACAACCTCCAAAGTTTTGTACCGACTAAAGAATAAGTTCCACACAATCTCTCTTCGATTTAGACTCACATTTCATCTCTCAATTCTTTTGGCTCACTTTTCACTCTGTCTATTTGTTACACAGCTCTCTTTCTGTTTTTGAGCTCACCAATTCTCTCTTTTGTTTTAGCTCACACAACTCACACAAAGTGTAGTTTTTGGCAAACTACCAGCCATAAACGGATTTGATGAGTCTTTACCAATAGCCGTTTGCTTTGGACTAGCCATTGCTTCATTAGAAAAACATGGTGCAATGATAACCATATAGTTTTGAGTAAACTATCAACTATAAATGGATTTGTAGAGTCTTTACCAATAGCCGTTTGCTTTGGACTAGCCAATGCTTCATTGTAAAAACATGGTGCATTGATGACCCGCGCATATAGTTTTGAAGTAAACTATCAACTATAAACACTTTTGAGAAGTCTTTACCATTAGCCGTATGCTCGACAAGTCAATTCCTTGAGTTTATAAGACATGGGGTGAACTGCTACCATTTGTTGTGTGGTGTCACAACCAACACTTCAAGAACAACCAACATGTTTCCTCCCCTCAAATAATACATTATGGAGTAACCAATTTCACACTTCATTGTTTATCCTGAAAAAGTTAGCTTAAAACCAAGAAAAACATAACCTAAACATTTGTCTTGTTTAACAGTATTAAGTGTTACTAACAGGATTAACAGAGAAATAACCAGCAGTACTAATTATAAGTAACAGTTTTAACAAACAGTTTTAAATATAACTAGCAGTACTAATTAGAACTAGCAGTATTAATTGACAAAAACGTAACCGTACTAACATTTAACAAACTTTACAAAACAAACAAGAGATTTGGGCCTTAGGATTGAGCATTCCAATACTTTGAGAAAAAGTACTAGAAATCTACAGCATCAAAACCTTTTGTAAGGAGATCTGGCCACATGATTGTTTGAGTGTCAATTTTGGCCATTTGAATCAACTTTTTAGCATTGTAATCTCTTATAAAGTGATGCCTAATCTCTATATTTTTTGTTTTAGAATGTTGAACAGGATTTTCTATTATACAGATAGTACTAGTATTGTCAATAAAAAGTAACATTTCATAAAATTGTACCCATAATCCAGCAATTGGTTTTGGATCCAGAGAACCTGTCCACAGCAACTTGCAGCAGCCACATATTCAGCTTCAGTTGTAGAAGTGGCAACTACAGTTTGTTTCTTGCATTGCCAAGAAATCAACCTATTTCCCAAAAATTGACAACCTCTAGTGGTTGACTTCCTATCAAGTGTAGCTCCAGCATAGTCCACATATCAGTGGTAAGCAACTAACTACAATGAAGATTCCTTAGAACTACCAAAGACTAGAGACGTTTGCCTTTAAGGTATCTAAAGATTCTTTTGACAGCTAAGAGATGGGAAGTTTTTGGGGAAACCTGAAACCTTGCACATGCACATACTGCAAACATGATATCTGGTCTGGATGCTGTAAGATACATCAAAGATCCAATCATAGATCTATAAAGATGTTCATCAACATCATCAGCATCTCCATCTTTGACCAAAGGCTTTTCCAAATCTGTGGGAGTGGAGGCAGACTTTACATCTGAGTAGTTGAACTTTCTCAAAATTTCATGGACATATTTATCTTGACTGATAAAGATGCCTTTCTTTCTCTGTTGGACCTCCATCAAAGTCTTTGAAATCTGAAAGATGGGCTATGTTTCCAGACATGTGCCTTGAGCATCCACTATCAACAAATCCTTTATCATTTAGCTGTGAATTGCTCTGCACACAAAACTTATGAAGTTAGTTATCTTTGGGGACCCAAGCCATTACTGACTTGGATCTGCCTCGTGCATCAATGTAATTATATTTGTTAAACACTAGTGATGTACCATTGGGTTTGATAGGTCTCCAAACCCAACATGCTGAGGGCTTAACAACATTAAATCCCCTTGCCCTGACAGTATTAACATTTGGCCTAACAGTATTAACAGTTTGTCTACCAGTATTAATATTTTGATTATCAGACCTTTTTGTTAATGCTGTACTCTTGTAAAAGGGCTTTTGAACAGTTGATTGTGCTTGATTTTGAAAATGTGTCTTTGGTCTAGCACAAAGAACTGTATTTTTTTGGGTGAAGCAGTAATAATAAAGGCCTAACAGGATTTAAAAGCCCTAGCAGTACTAAAGTCTGGCCGTGTTAACAACCTAACAGTAAATAAACAGGCTTTGCTTACTAACAGTTTTTAGGCCTGTCTTCATTAAAACTGCTCTGGAACCATATGTTTGTGAGACATGTAGGACAACTGTATTGAATGTGATCAAAACTACCACAGATAAAACATGCCTTGTTTTTAAAAACAAAGTTACATCCTAATTGATTGGATTTTTGACCATTCCAATTCCTTTGGTTCCCCCTAGGTCCCTGTGACCTGTACATCTCTGCATACCTACTTGATCTTCTAATTGGTTTTTCAGGTTTAACTGACTCTTTCTTAGTAGCAGTAGGTATAGCAGTTTTCTTTTCTACCTTAGGGATAGGCTCAACTTCTTCCTCATCATCTGACACCCAATCTTCAATAATTGGAGCAGCAGTATTCTCTCTAGCTTTTTTAGGTTCTTCTACCCTAATATGATTAGCAGGATGGAAAAACTTTTCTTTCCAATCTTTGTCTACCTTAAGTGGAGACATAACAGAGCTAGTTTCAGTAACAGTCTTGGGTTGTTGTGTTAAAGAGTCATCAGTATTCTCCTTAGAATTATCTGACTCTCTATCACAAACAGTGGTTGGCTTTAAACTTGAATCCCTAGGACCATACTCATTTACCTCAGGTTGTTTGAATTCTTCAAGACCTGTATAAGATAAGTCTAAAGGTGTTGGTCTATTGAGAATCAAGGGATGAGGTGAGGGGACAGCATTATAACCAAAACCCTTTTTGCTCTTGTCAGTTACCTGACTTGCTAACAAATCATCTAAGTCTTTTGATGATTTTTCAAACTTTGCAAGCTTAAATTCAAACCCCTCCTTTTCTTCCTTAACTTTTTCAAGTTCAGTCTTAAGTAATCCCATTAGATATTCTTTGTGACCTACACTTCTTTTAAGCAAAGCAATTTCCTCAGAAAAAAGGACTTCAGATTCTTTATATTTAACTACTTGTGCTTCTAGCTTTAAAACCAGTATCATCTAATTTAACAAGTAAATCATCATACTGTTTCTTTAGAGCTTCATAATTTTGCAAACAAGATTTAGAACAAGATTTATCATTTGATACCTCAGAATCTGTGAATGCCATGAGAGCCATGTTTGCTTGAATTTCATCCTCTGCCATGTCACTCCAATCAAATCCAGCACCATCTATAGCACACATTGCCTTTTCAGAAGCATCTTCAATCCTTACTGCCTTTGATGAGCTTCCTTGATTCCAATTTCTGTTGTCTTTACTTCTTGGTGCTCTGCATTCTCTGGCAAAATGTCCCATTTTATGACAGTTGAAACATTCTACTTTTGATTTATCATATCCAGCAGTACTACTTCCATCAATGATGATCTTCCTTCCAGTTCTCTGATAGAACTTTCTTGCCCTCATGCTTAGTTTATGACAATTGAAACATTCAACTTAAATTTATCATACGCAAGCAGTAACTACTTCCATCAATTACTATGACCTACCGTTCTTGTGATAGAACTTTTTCTTGCCCTCATACTCAACATGCCATAATCCACGTAGATCCATTTCTTCTAAATCATCATCTTGAATTTGCTCAAAGTTCTTCATGAAACAAGTTGAGATCCTTGTGGTTGAGAGGACAAAAAGGCATAAGCTGTGGCATCACTAAAAACTAGCATACTATTTCAGCACTAGCATATAACTTTGGAGTGTCAGTACTAACTCCAGTGTTAGCATATTAATAAGAGTTAGTACTGCTAGTACCTGGTATGGTTAGGAATGCCAAGTTTTTTTGTCATCATTATTAAACAAGCAACAGTTCTCATTAACTATGCTTACAAATTTTAAAATGTGTGTACAAATCATCCAAACCCATGGTTTCAAAGTCGGGTTTGTTCATCCAGACTACTACATGAGTATCCCATTCTGAAGGTAAGCTTCTCAAAAACTTAACATTTAAATCCTCTGGAGAAGTATCTACACCAAGAATTGCCAATCTACTAACAAGCTTTTGAAGCCTGTTAAAGATAGAGTCCAAAGATTCTGAGCTTGTAGCATTGAAGTTTTCATATTGTTGCTTCAATAAGGCCTTTTGTGTCTTCTTTGTAGCATCATTTCCTCCAAAGCGAGCTTTAATAGCAATAAACATAGATTGAGCATCAGCATACTGGTTAAAGGTAAGCTGATGTTCATTTGGGAGTGCCATGAGGAGAAGACTTCTGGCTTTGACATCATTCTTCTTGCACATCTTTTCTTCGGTAGTAGAGGGCACAGTCATCTTTAACGCTGTTGATGGACCTGATTCTGGTGCTGTAACAGGAATAGGTACCCATGAATTCCCATTTTCTATCACCTCCCATAATGCATAGTCTTGGATCTGAAAGTACTGCTTGATTCTTATTTCCCACATCTCATACTCTCCTAGTTTGAGAATGGGGAGCTTTGCCAACGCATTGTTCTGAGAATTTTCTAACTCCATTTTCCCTAGATCAAAGTATCTCAAAGCACAGGCTCTGATACCACTTGTTGATCCCACGCCTTGAATCATCTTTAGAATAATAAAGAGTTTTTTAACTTTTGAATAATCCAAAATAACAAAGATTGAGACTTTGTGATAACCAAGTGTATGCGGAAACTAAACTTTGATACACTAGAGAAATGTATGAAGAAACATAACGAAACCACAACCAATACGAAACAATAAAATCACTGCCCAATACTATAAATAATACGAGTACACTCCTAAGAACTGGGGTTACACAAACCTTTAAGCAATTACAAATTCTCTCTATGTGTAAATTCTTAAAGTTCGTAACATCACTGCTCTAGTGATCTCCGTTTTCTAGAAATATAAGGGAGTCCTTTACAATATATCTGCTTATCAATAGAACAGTTACAATTCAAAACTAAATATCCCGAAATGCTCTCCACACATTCTTATCTTCATATCATCAGCTTTGACCATTTAGCAGTACAAACTTCTTCACTTGGCAGTATTAAGTTTCCTTGGCAGTACTACCTTTATGCTGACAGTACTAACTCCTTTAGTACTGTTGGCAGTATTAAGTCACAAGAAGATTTATTCCTAACAAACACTTGTTGAACACCAATAAGTTCACAAGTTGTTAGCAAGAGTCCTACGCATTATCCTTGTAATTTTTCCAAAACATCCGAGTGATACTATTTAGTATTCTAAGTGAAGATGGGAATTGATGTGCTGTCGTATAGGGTCAATTATTTGATTATCAAGTTTTAAATTTATATTTAGCCGACAAACCTAAAACAACACTTTAACGAGCAGTGTACCCGGTAAAGATGGAGTTCACGGTAAGTAGGGTGTCGAACACTAAGAGTGGAACATTAATCCTATATTCTATCAGTATTTTAATTAGTCAATTTACTGGTTAAACCTATGCTATGTACATTGTCTAATGATATGGGGGTTTTCAGCCTGAGAGACTGCACAGGTTTGGTGATGATAAATACAATTCAATAAACAATAAACACAAAAGAAGAAGATTAGAAGATAAAAAAGCGGTACAAGCCAAATGATATAAAACTGTATTAGCCATATTAAATCTGGTTCAATGCTGGTTTGTTTGTTTTAGCGCAATGATTTACTTATCTCGAAGCGGCATATCATTCTTAAGACTTAGGCGGGACATCATCCTAAGACCTAGACACGATTAATCCTAACACAATTAACGCATCCGCATATAACATCCTTTAGTCTAATTATAATCTGTCTTAGATAATTAAAGCAGTGGTGATCCTGTTAAAACCCTAGCCCAATGGGACTTTACCCACTTATTGTTTGATGGTGTTTTATATACTGGTAGTCCACTATTCAAATCTTTATCAGTTAATTAAGAGCATGATTGCTGAAACATAAACGGGTCACCTACCAGTCCAACTAAGCTCATAATTCAAAGACAAAGACAGAACGTTATTTGTAATCCTATTGGTCCAGTAATATGAAACACGATATGGAGAGCTATCTCGTTATCTAGATTACTTGGTCTGTATCACTAGATCTAGTTGAATGATAGATCACATATTCAAACACATAAACAAGTATGAGGTGATAAACATAATTAAACAATCAACGATAAATTAAGAAATCAATTTGAAAATAAACCAAACATTGAACTTTCATTAAGATGGCTAACACCTGAGGGTATTAGCCCACAACCATTGTAATTATACAAGCGTAATCAAACAATTAAAATCGAACAATTAAGAGAGTAAAAATTACACGATGTCTTCTATCGAGTCGTGATAAATGCTTGACCTTGATGGTTGATCTTCTCTTCTAAAATTCAACTTTAGTGATTATGGTATAAAGAATATGATATTGCACACCGAAACTCATTTTTGAGTCTTCTATTTATAGTGTTTGAAAAAGACTCGATATGCCATATCTGGCAAGGTCGATACGGCGTATTGGGCTGGATTCCTTAGAGTGCGCGCTACGTTCAAATCAATCAGTGTTATCATTCCCAATTTACTTGATTTACTCTATCTTTGAATAGTTATCTTTATGGATACGGTGTATGTAGACAGCATGGATACGCCATATTGGGAATTGGTCAAACGAGTTTTCTTGTAAAGTCTTGGCGCAGATACGCCGTATCTCTTTAGTTGGATACGACGTATTGGTGAAATTTTAAAAATCTTCAAATATTATCGTTTTAGCTCCAAATTATGCGCCTTTTAGTATGTCTTCACAAAACACTCTTGAATTACTGCATTTATCAACTTTAAAGCAATTAATTACCAAATAATGCAATAATTATATAAAAGTGACCAAAACAGATAGACAATGATATAATAAAGTGACGTTAATTGATGTCATCAAATATCTCCCCACTTGAATCCTTCTTGTCCTCAAGTAGACTTTAGAAAAAAGTTTAGTTTATGAAAATGTGTCCCAACCGAAGTTGAGGATTTTCCGTTTAAGCATCGTTTTATCTTAATCACCTGTACATAACCAAGCTCCTCACGAAATATGGAAATGAAAACACTCAGATCACTCAACTAATCTAGAGTGTAACATTTAAGTAGTACGCTCAATTGATCGGTCGTGATTAGCTTCGTATCATAGGCTTGGCAAGGATACACATCTCCGCCGCTAAAGCTAAGGATGAACAAGTCAAAAGTTAAATTGGGTTAAGAAGGCTTACGTTTGATCATTCAACAGTCTTTCACCATAAGTACCACACCAACAAGGCAGCTTTATTGTACATACACAGCCGTAACCGACCTCTCTGAATAACAATACAATCCCACACATCCCGTTCTGTTAACCAGCGTTAGGATGAGAATAATTTATAGGAGTATGAATCTTCTAACTTTCACCAAAAGTCGTCATCCAACGAGGCAGCTGAGACATGCATAAATGGCCGTAACAATGGAATAGACATGCATGCTCGAACAAGTCCTCGTTCGAGTGGACACTAAGGTTAGTTGCTAGGAAAGGGAAGTAAAATGGGTGTTAAGTAAAATTCATGAAACAAATAGATTAAGCCAACAAATAAGGTGCGGTTGCTAGTAACTTTCTCCCTACCATTCCATGACAAAGACTCGAACATATAGACAGACGCCTCGATCACATAAATGACAAAGACAACCTAAGTTGGTGTTCTCATAACGGTCAACTTCCCTTACATCTCGCTCTTTACATACTTTTACATAAGTGGTGATATCGACCATTTTTTACAAGACTTTACATCGTTGATTTTTGTAACGTATCAACGAATAATCGATCCTTCCAAGTAATTCCTTCGGTATCAACTTCTTTTGAACCGACTATTTTTCTTCTTTCTATTTTTTTTCTTGCAATACATCATAAACCTCGGTTTAATTCCACCGTCTTCACTGTCATAATTCATCCGGATAATCTTTTCCTTGTAGTACTTTTTCTTCTTCGGACATGATTCATAATCGCGAAAGTAGCAAAACTTACGGGCTACTTATTTTTCCCATTGCATTGTGCAATTTCCCGACCATTACAGAGATAGAAAATTTTCACTTTGATACAGGAAATACAAAACTTTACACGAAAGCAACTAGCAACATTGGTAAAAATAGGTTTAATCTACACGGTAGACTAAGGTGCAAAGGTGTAACGAAACATATAATATGGTGTAGAAAAAGAAAGGAATGGCTCAACAGGTTGTTCTAGGGGATTTTACTCTAAAAATAAGAGTAATCAAGGGTTACACAGGAATTAACTAACCAGTGTGGTTAGTTATTTTTACGACATGTAGGCTATTTGGTTTAATCCTATAAATTTATGAGTTGAACATGTTCTTCCATCTAAATCCATAGTACTAATCATGGCGGTCCCTCGAGTGATATACCAGGCCAAGTTCTAAATCTACTAACATCACTCGGCACACTCATATTTTGCTGGAGTTTTTTTAGTAGACATTGGAAACAAAAGGCTAATTCTCACAATATGTATCAAGGGTTATAGTGCGCTAGGTAATGTAACTAGTGATTTTTACAAAAGTCATGCTGAAAAAAAATAAATTTTGGCCGTTTTAAGCACTTTGCATTTTTTTTGTAAAAAATAAGACAAGTACGTTCTAATTCTCCACCCCCCACTTAAATTATACAACGTCCTTATTGTATAGATAAAACAATTAAATTATAAGGGAAGACGACACTAGAACGGAAAACTCCCTGATGTTTTGCTCGTGATAATTCTCCAAGATGCGTTCTTGAGCAAAAAGTGTATTGACTAGGGCTTCAGCATGCCCGGATAAGTTTAACACATGTCTTTTTCAGCATATACCATATCATAGTTTCAACAAGGTCCTGTATAAGAGATTAGAAGACAAGTGCAAATTCTATCTCGCTATAATGGTACAAGAAAATAATTAAACACACAACTATACAAGGATCAATACGCCGTATCTCAAACCCTAGGATACGCCGTATTGTTCCTGTAACAACTTAAATACTAGAAATTAAATATTAAGTTTTTTTTAAACTGATAACGTCCATACATCTCTATATGCCGTATCCAAAGGGGTTCGATACACCGTATATAGTGTCTAGGAAGACAGACTCGTGCAACAAAAAATTAAAATGCAACAAACAATTAAAATGATCGGGTTGTCTCCCGGGAAGCACTTTTGTTTCAGCTGGTCTTTAAGTTCGACCTTTTTCCTTCTTCTTCTCATTTGTCATTTGGTGTTGTCACGACCCATCCTTCATCAATGAGACGTAAAAGTTCTCGATAAGCATCGAGGCTATCCTTTGAGTGGTTGAGGTATTCAGACTCTTTTATGGTAATGTACTCCTCGTCATCATCGAATGAGTATTTCATCATCTTGAATCTCTTGATTTTGCAGTTTGATGGTTCAAGATTTGGATTACCCTTATGTTCTTCATGTCCTTGATTTTCTTGAGTATCACCGAAGTTGCATGCTTCATAATCCCTTCTAAATATACGATTGACGTCAAGATAAGGATTGCTGGTCCATTTGGTTTTCATATTCGCATATGGTCCCCGTCTGAAGTTTTCCATACGAGTAAATGGGGCGATCTCGTGAGCATTCACCTTCCATCAGCATTCTTGTAGTTTTACTAGTACTTCATAATGTACCTCATGGAAGTTTTCGAAGCAGTTTTTCAACCATCCACATAATTTTATCACCCCTGGAGTCGTGTCTCCCCATGATCCTTTAATTTTTGCCTTAAGTGCTAAGGTTTCGTCCTTTAGTTTCCCATCAACTAGTTCATCATACCACTTGTGATCCTGTAAATAGGTTATGCTTCCTACTCGAACCATTCCTGGTAGTATCCCACCATTATAGAACCCATCAATATCAGATGTACACGTGGACCATTTAGTTTTTCCATTCTTAAAATGGTGTGGTTCACATATATGATCACATAGTTGGTATGGTACCCCATTTTCTGACCACGATTCATCAGTACCCTTTGCTATGTCGTTATTCAACTCTCGTTCATATTCATCATAAGTTTTGAAGTTTTGGATATCATTAATGAATAGATATGTGTTGATTTTTAGAAGGTAGTTGAATCCGTAGAATGCCTCGCACAAAGGTGTCTCAAAGTCAAACATGTTTCCTTCTATCTTAAAGATTTCAGGAACATTGTCTGTTTCGTTTGGGTTGTCATCCTCCTTGGTTTCTTCTTCTTCATCGTGATCAGAAAGATGGTGGAATTTCAGAATGAACTTTTCGACCATGTTATCCCAAGTAGTAATTGAGCCTATACACTCCCTTGTAAACCATTCACTTACAGCTCCTGCGAGTGAAACAGGGAAAACACTAAGTCTGAATTGGTCTTGAGTCAACCCATTAATTTTGATTGGCACAACAACTTTGAGAAATTTATCGATGTGTTTGAACGCATTTTCCCCAATATTCCCATTAAAAGCATAATCGCGTATTTTCACCAAGAATGCCCCTTGTTTTTCAACAATAGATTTCTCGACCATTCTTCCTTCGTTATCATTAGTGACGAAGTTCTTTCGGGTAGTGGTAATGTAGTCATTTGGTTCCGCCATGGTGGTTTCTTTGTCAATGGTTTCCTGAAATTAAGCACAAATAATCAGTAGGATGTGCCCTTGGGGAAGGGAACACATAAAACAGGAAATCGATAACAGAAAAATTGCATCTGCTACTGTGTCAGATGACAGGTACGCCGTATTCAATTAATGTGAATACGCCGTATAGGTCTGTTGAATGCTAGTACGCCGTATTGATTTCACAGAATACGCTGTATTGTTTGGAGAACATATACGTTGTTTAGACTGTAAGACTCAATACGCTGTCCTGAGCAGAAGGTTTGATATGTTGTATCCAACTGGTGGATACGGCGTATCAGGTGATCAGTCAAAACAGAATATTATTTAAAACAATTAAATGCGGGAATTTAAACAAACAATTTAAACATACAATGCGAATAAATACAAACAGAAATTAAATGATTAGATTACACTAAACTAATTAATTAATGGTAAGAAATACTAATAAGAATAAGGTTTAATTAATTCGATCCCCGGCAGCGGCGCCAAAAATCTGATGTGCTATCGTGTAGGGTCAATTATTTGATTATCATGTTTTAAATTTATATTTAGCCGACAAACCTAAAACAATACTTTAACGAGCAGTGTACCCGGTCAAGATGGAGTTGGTGGTAAGTAGGGTGTCGAACACTAAGAGTAAAACATTAATACTATATTCTATCAGTATTTTAATTAGTTCTAATTACTGGTTAAACCTATGCTATATACGTTGTCTAATGATATAGGGGTTTTCAGCCTGAGAGACTGGCACAGGTTTGGTGGAGACAAATATCAATTCAACAGACAATAAACACAAAAGAATAAAATTAGAAGATAGAAAAGTGGTACAAGCCAAATGATAGAAAACTATATTAACCATATCCAATCCAATTCAATGTCGGTTTGTTTGTTTTAGTGCAATGATTTACTTATCTCGAAGGGCCATATCATTCTTAAGACTTAGGCGGGACATCATCCTAAGACCTAGACACGATTAATCCTGTCATAATTAACGCATCCGCATAAAGCATCCTTTAGTTTAATTATAATCAATCTTAGGGAATCAAAGTAGTGGTGATCCTGTTAAAATTCTAGCCCAACGGGACTTTACCCACTTATTGTTTGACGGTGTTTTATATACTGGTAGTCTACTATTCAAATCTTTATCAGTTAATTAAGAGCGCGATTGCTGAAACATAAATGGGTCACCTACCGGTCCAACTAAGCTCATAATTTCAAAGACAAAGACAAAACATTATTTGTGATCCTATTGGTCCATTAATATAAAACACGATATGGAGAGCTATCCTGGTATCTAGATTACTTGGTCCGTATCACTAGATCCAGTTGAATGATAGGTAGCATATTCAAACACATAAACAAGTATGAGGTGATATACATAATTAAACAATCAACGATAAATTAAGAAATCAATTTTAAAACAAACCAAACATTGAACTTTCATTAAGATGGCTAATACCCGAGGGTATTACCCCACAACCATTGTAATTATACAAGCATAATCAAACAATGAAAATCGAACGATTAAGAGACTAAAAATTATACGATGTCTTCTATGGATTCGTGACCAATGCTTGACCTTGGTGGCTGATCTTCTCTTCTAAAATTCGTCTTTAATGAGTATGGTATAAAGAATATGATATTGCACACTGAAAACTCATTTTTGAGTCTTCTATTTATAGTGTCTGAAAAAGACCTGATACGTCATATCTGGCAAGGTAGATACGACTTATTGGGCTGGATTCCTTGGAGTGCGTGCTACGTTCTCAATCTATTAGTGATATCTTTCCCAGATTACTTTATTTACTGTATCTTCGAATAGTTATCTTCATGGATACGGCGTATGTAAACAAAAGGGATACGCCGTATTAGGAATTGGTCAAACGCGTTTTCTTGTGAAGTTTAGGCGCTGATACGCCGTATCTCTTTTGTTGGATACGACGTATGTAGTCAGAAATCATCATTCTTCAAATGTCTTCATTTTAGCTCCAAATTATGCGCGTTTTAGCTTGTCTTCACAAAACACTCCTGGATTACTGCATTTATCAACTTTAAAGCAATTAAGTACCAAATAATGCAATAATTATATAAAAGTGGGCAAAACAGATAGGATAAATGATGTAATAAAGTGACGTTATTTGATGTCATCAATCTCTTTAGAGCTCATAGAGGTTAATTGTGGCTTTTTACTCCCACCAGCTTAATAAACGTTATATAATTGTTATATAAATAAAGTTACTTTGGTTTTTGCGATTCTTAGTTTAAATCCCTTCGTAGAGATTCCTTCTGGTGAAAGTAAGGTACACTAGTTCAAAAAAAGAAAGTAAGGTACACATCGAGGTTCTGTCGGTGTTGTGGGGAAATAGGCTACCGGATCTTGTCGGTTAGGACGCTTGATGTCTCGGTAGTTAAAAGACCACTAGACTTGAAATTTGGCTATAAAAATAATAAATAATAATAATGTAATAAACTGAAGCCGAAATAAGATCACTATTTCTTGTCGGTTAGGATGCCCGATGTTGCAGTCGTTTAAAGGGTGGAAGTAATAATAATAATAATAATCCGAGACTGATAAAAGTTTACTGGCTCTGTTGGTTAGAACGCCCGATGTGTCAGTCTTCAAAAAGGTCGAGGAAATTACCGAGGTTAAAATTAGACTACTGGCTCTGTCGGTTAGGACGCCCGATGTGTCAGTTGTTTAAAGGACCGAGGGATAATAATGTTGCAATAATAATAATAATAAAGCCAAATTTTGACTCTGGGTTTATCTAACTAAAGCCTCCGTCTCTGGACTCGTAGTTAAGTTGTTTCGGATGAAATAAAAAGGATAACCTCTAAATCATGCAAAATTAGAACCTTAATGTGGACCTTATTCTCACCATATCATCTCTTTAGGAAAGGATTTCAAACTAATTATGGTCTAAACCGGGCACCTTTATGATAATAAGGACATAATTTATTTGTCGCCAATAATAATAATAAAAATCCTCAAAGGATTTAGGAATAATGGGAGCGAAAAGTTAGTTTACACTTACACAATTAGCATTTATGAGTAGTGTTAGCATCTATTCCTATATTTAGCTGTGATTTCGTTTTAAGCTTAGTTTGAGGATTGTGAAAAGTCAAGGATGACGAACTCTAGTTCTTAAAGCCTTGTTAAATAAATTTTATAAAATTTTAATATTAGTTTTTATCTATTATTGAATAAGAGGTTAGAACGGGGGCGCTTTCGAAATAAATAATTTTAAACCTTCTTAATGGACCTTTTATGTTCTTGTTTGATGTGAGGGGTCATAAGTAAAAAGGGGTTAAATTATTTGTTTCCAGACGTGTTTTATAAACATTGCGTATGGGACCAACAATGGCTTAGTGTGAGGGAATTTGATGTGTGCTAAAACACACATCATTTATACCTTGGAAAACACTAATAAACGGACTAAAAACATAAAATATGCTTAATATTATTGCAAATATGTTTGGTTTGTGTTTTTATGTTGTGCAGAGCAAAACGGTAATTTTCGGGCCCGACTCAATCAAGTTTATTTATTATTCAAGATCAAGACGAAGTCGTGAAAATTCCCCAAGCACCTCATTAGAAAGAGCACGAAAATTCAAGTCCGATGGTGCTTTTATCTTTTATTGGGCCGGCCCGACACCATTTATATGGGTCGAACCGACCCATATTTACACAAGCCATTTCGAGCCTAATTATGAGCCCAGCCAAGCCCACGAGATAAACAAGTCCAAAAGAAGCCATCTAGCTCATATTCGTCCTAACTCTAATAAAAAGACCATATCTATTTTTTTGGTGATTCTGCTTATAAAAGACGCAGTGGGGAGCAGCAGACACATCTCATCTTATCTAGTTTTTTTTCATTTATGTCTTTTTCATTATTTTAGTCGTAGGTAGGAGTAGAATAAAGATAGGTTAGGAGTAGATTAATTAAATTTCTTTTATGTCATTTCATCCCAAGTTTATGTAATAATTTAAAATTTGTTACAATCGGTTTGAGTATCGAAGCAAGTTTCCAGAATTAGTTAAGTTGATTGTTTATGATTCGAACGGTTGGATTTGTATTTACCAGATTTATGTTTTAGTTTGGTTTTTAAGTGTAATGAATCGGCGGATTTATGGTAGTATGTTTCCGAGTGATGTTCGGTTGAATCTGGTTCGAATAGGTTAGATGATTGTCCCAGGTTTGGTTCGATTTGTTATAGCAGGTTCATTTCAAATTTTTGGCTTCATATTGGTTCGATTGTTGGTTTAATGGTTCGAACAGATTCATGAATTTTCCAGGTTAGATTGTTATATCAATCCTTTTTATTCCCTTATAGCTTATATTCGTTTTGAGTACATGGCTAGTTGGTTTAGATTTTGGTTGTCAGTATGTCTTATCTTATGGTTTAGTATTGCTATTGGTCTTGTCCTTAATTTAGTGTTTAATTGCTGATTTAGTTCGACTGCTTATCGGTTATTAGCTTATTTGCGAGTTTGGCTTATTTCCATTTGCTTATTTGGTTCTGATTTAGCTTCTAATCTGTTTCAGAATATGCGCTTATTGTGTGGTACATCTGGTTGTTTTGATTTGAAATGGTTTGTTTCGGTATTTAGCTTTAGTGATTGCTTATTCTGTTCGGGGTTTGTTTCGTAGCATAAAGGGTCGTTTGGTTAGCTTATTCCTAGATATAATTTAGTTCTCCTTCTAGCTTAGTTTTGGCTTATGATTAATTTAGTTATAGCTTATTTTCTATCTTATGATCGTTGCTTATTGGTTCAGATATATTTGTCTAATATGTTCAGTTTTAGCATGACTACTGAGTAGATTTTATATGCTTGTTAAATGACCGTGGATAGTGAGTTAAGTGTGGATTAAAAAGTAAATTGTTGATTAATAATTTTAGGATTATTTATATTTCTTATTTGAATATTTCAAAGGGCAAAAGCCGTAGAAATAATCAAACATCAAATCTAGTAATTAATACTTTTATAAGATATCGTTTTCAAAATAGACCAACGTCGTGAGAGAATAATATTTACGGGTGTTAATTCGTCATCATTTAAAGTAATTTGTACCAAAATAAAGGCTTGTTTTCAATATAAACCAACATTGTGAGAAAACAGTTTTTAAACGGGTACCAATTCTTTATTATCTTTTTATTTCACATTTAATGATCTTTTCACCTCACTTGACAAGCATATCCGTTTTAGTTTCATCTTAGTATTATTCTAGCTTATTATTAAAAACCAAAACCAAAAACTAAAAGATATTAAAGCATTAAATTGGAAACATTTTCGTGAATTTCAAATTCATCTCTCGTTGGGACACGATATCCGGAGGATTATCTATTACTTTTTCTAAAGTAATTTTTATCCGACGTGATTACTATATTATATTACTCGACTAGTCATTCGTGACAAATCAGTTTTTGGCGCCGTTGCCAGGGAGATTTGTACGATTTTTACGTTCTGGTCTATAACCAGTATGTGATCCTACGTGTTTACTTGCTTACGTATATAATTACTATCGAGAAGTATGCGAGTATTAATTGTAATACACTTCACTAATTCTAAAACAATCGTAAATTGTCCTGATATTATATTTTACTTTTTTTTTTTTTCTCCCCATTTTTTTTTTTTTTTTTTTTAACCTTTTTCTTCTGCATTATATGCACCTTGCATGGTTTGATATAAAGGGGATTTATATAAACTCTTGCTTGTGCAGGTCATGGCAACTCCTATTATTTCTATTTCGTCGAATTTGGCTGAGGAGAGTGTGGGTTCTTATGCCCCACGAGTGATTCTACTGGCACTATTCCTGAGGTTCCTATTGCAAATACTGATTCGATAGTTGCACGAGAGGTGGGAGCAGTTTCTGTCATCTCACCTACCAGAGTGCTCGAGTTGGTGGATTATTTATCTTCTTTTGATTCTGATCCATCAAAGGATTACTTGCCTGCTGAGCAGAGACCCGAGAGGCATGAGTCTCTTACACCATCATCTGAGTTTCCACTTGCACCTGTTGTTGCCCCACCCGGGATTCATCGACGGCCAGCGATTCTTGTCCGACCTGGTGAGGCCATTACCTTCGGTCGACCTTACCTCACCCACCCCAATGGGCCGCGTAAGTTGTTGACTAAGAGGAAGAGAGTTGGACCTTTTTCTGCTCGTAGACTTACATGGAGACGTATACCTCATCGTTCTTCGGATCGTCACTCTTCACCAGATTTTAATTCAAACTCGTCTTCTTCTAGTTTATCTTCGTACTCTTCATCAGATATTTCTTCAGTTCATCTTCAGATTCATTATTAGATTCATCATCAGTTCATTCATCAGGTTAGTCTCATTCAGGACCATCGACTAGAGTTGCATCATCTAGATTGGTTGATCCTCCGGTTAGGACTCCACGATGTAGTGAGGCTTTTATGCGTTGGAGGTCTGCACCATTTTCTACTCTTTACCCACCTACGACATTAGAGTCATCCCCAGATTCATCTTCTGAGAGGTCATTAGATTCATCTTCACCTTCTGCTGGACCATCTCGCAAGAGATGCAGATCCCCTACTACTTTGGTACCATCATCTACTCTTGTTTCGAGATTAATAGCCCCTGCTCTTGCTGATCTTCCGCCTTGCAAGAGGTTTAGAAATTC
This sequence comes from Tanacetum coccineum, assembly GCA_026074375.1. Lineage (NCBI taxonomy): Eukaryota > Viridiplantae > Streptophyta > Magnoliopsida > Asterales > Asteraceae > Tanacetum > Tanacetum coccineum. The sequence continues at coordinate 28,090 of BQNB010015384.1, forward strand.
ATACTTATCTGAGGTTAGTGGAGAGGAGCATATGGAGATGGGTACTGCTGATGCAGAGACTGTTGCAAATTTGGGTATTAGTGAGGGAGTTGGAGCTCATACTAAGGATAGTATAGATTTGGGTGTTGAGGTTGCTACTAGTGATATTAAGGAGTACGAGGAGGACTTTGAGGCAGAGGCCAGTGCAGGAGGCACGATGGAGAATGCGATAGATCCTTTGGCTGCTGGCAAAATTTCTGAGCCTACTAAAGGAGATGTTCCTGATCTTGAGGGTACTCTTTATGATATATCACATTACATGTATGAGGTTCCTATGGATAGGATTACAGAGTTTGAGACTGCTTAGAGACAGTTAGAGGCTAGTAGAGAGAGAGCTGGTTTAGCTGATAGGGTTAGGAGTCTAGGACGGGAGAACCTGAGGGTTCGAGCCTTGTTGTGTATCGAGAGAGATCATGTTGAATGTCTTCGTCGTCACATGGCACTTTCTCAGGAGGAGTTTCATCAGGTTCGTAGGGATCATGATGATACTCAGAGGAGACTTAGGAGGTTGGAGTCACTTGTTGAGAGACGTTTGGGATTTCGCCGTTAGTTTGGTAGTATCATGGTTATGTAGGACATTAGACTGATGGTTAGGTCTAAATGCTAGTAGTAAAAATTAATTGTAAATCATGTACCCATTATGGGATGATTGTAACCGAATGATGCTTTTATATATGATATTAAAAGCTTGTTTTGATTCTCTCGCGTGTTCATCCTTATTGTTATTTACTTGTTCTGGAAAAACATGTTCTATTGTATTTTCCTTTATAAATCTTATTTACCATTTATAGTGGCTATATCTCGTATCGAATCTCACCACATGTTATGTCTTGTGAAGTAGAACATGACTATCACTCGTTCTGGTATGACCCCGAAGGCAATCGAAGAACTCGTTAACCGACAGGTGGAAGAAGCGTTGGCTGCTTATGAGGCAACCCGTGTTGCCAATGCTCTCGAGGTTGAAAGTCAAAGCCAAAATGGCAGTGACGGCGATAATGGAAATGGTAGAAATGGAAATGGTGGAAATGGAAATCCAAATGAGAATGATAGAGGTGTTAGGCTTGTTGCTCGAGAGTGTACATACCAAGACTTCAGGAAGTGTCAACCACTCAACTTCAAAGGAACGGAAGGATTTGTCGGGTTGATAAGGTGGTTTGAGAAGATGGAAACAGTGTTCCATATCAGCAATTGTCCAGAGAAATATCAAGTTAAGTATGCTACTTGCACCTTGTTGAACAGTGCTCTAACTTGGTGGAACTCACATAAGAGAACCGTTGGAACTGATGCTGCATTTACCATGTCATGAAGAGAGCTTATGAAGTTAATGGCTGAAGTGTATTTCCCAAGAAATGAAATTCAAAAGATGGAGTCTGAGCTGTGGAATTTGACCATGGAGAACAATGATTTGGCTGCTTATACTTACAGATTTCAAGAGTTGACTATGTTGTGCACCAAAATGGTTCCTGAGAAGGAGGATCGAGTTGAGAGGTTTATTGGTGGTCTCCCGGATAATATCCAGGGGAATGTGATTACTGCAGAACCTACAAGACTCCAAGATGCTGTTCGTATTGCCAACAATTTAATGGATCAAAAGTTGAAGGGTTACGCTACAAAAAATGCTGAAAACAAGAAAAGGTTAGAGGTCAACCAGAGAGACAACCGTGGGCAGTAACCACCATTCAAAAGATAGAATGTTGGAGGTCAGAATGTGGCAAGATCCTATACGGCTAGTAACAATGAGAAAAGGGGATATGTTGGGCCTTTGCCTTATTGCAGCAAATGTAAGCTACATCACGAAGGACCATGCACTATGAAGTGTGGGAAGTATAACAAGGTCGGGCATATGACCAGGAATTGTATTAATGCAGTTGCTGTCCCAGCTACTCAGAGAGCTCCAGTAGTAAATCAGAGGGTTCCTACTTGTTTTGAGTGTAAGAGGTAGGGACACTACAGGAATGAGTGTCCCAAGTTGAAGAATCAGAACCATGAAAACAAAACTAGAAACAAGAATGGGATTGGTAAAGCAAGAGGAAAAGCATATGTGCTGGGTGGAGGAGACGCTAACCCCGGTTGAAACATTATCACGGGTACGTGTCTTCTCAACAACCATTATGCTTATGTATTATTTGATTCGGGTGCCGATCGAAGTTTCGTGTCGACTACTTTTAGTACCTTGCTTGATATAATCCCCGATACTTTAGACATTAGCTATGCTATCGAATTAGCTGACGGAAGAATCTCTTAAACTAATACCATACTTAGAGGCTGTATGTTAGGATTGTTAGGTCACCCATTCAATATTGCCCTAATGCCAGTAGAACTTGGTAGTTTTAACGTCATCATCTGCATGGATTGGTTAGCGAACCATCATGCGGTGATCGTGTGTGATGAAAAGATTATGCGGATTCCCTATGGAAATGAAGTTTTGATAGTCTAAGGTGATAGTAATGACAAAGGAAAGAATTCGAAGTTGAGCATTATATCGTGCACAAAAACTCAGAAATATATTAAGAGAGGTTACCCAATTTTTCTGGCAAAAATTACGAAGAAGGAAACCGAAGACAAGTCGGAGGAAAAGCGACTTAAGGATGTGCCGACGATACGGGACTTTCCAGAGGTCTTTCCAAAAGACTTGCCTAGATTACCGCCAATGCGACGAGTCGAATTCCAAATCGACTTGGTCCCTGGTGCTGCACTTGTGGCACGCGCCCCATATAGATTAGCACTGACGGAACTGCAAGAACTGTCCACTCAACTACAAGAACTTTCTAACAAAGGGTTTATAAGACCAAGTTCCTCAACCTAGGGAGCCCCGGTCTTGTTTGTCAAAAAGAAAGATGGATCTTTTTGGATGTATATCGATTACCATGAACTAAACAAGCTGAGTGTGAAGAATCGATATCCACTTCCGAGAATCGACGACTTATTTGATCAATTACAAGGATCAAATGTTTACTCGAAGATCGAACTGAGGTCTGGTTATCACCAACCCAGAGTTCGTGATGAGGACATTCCAAAGACGGCGTTCAGGACTCGCTATGGCCACTACGAGTTCCAAGTAATGCCTTTTTGATTGACAAACTCATCGGCAGTATTCATGGACTTGATGAATCGGGTGTGCAAACCATACTTAGATAAATTTGTGATTGTTTTTATTGATGACATCTTGATCTACTCCAAGAGCAAGGAAGAGCATGCAGAACATCTTAAGTTTATTTTGGAGTTGCTTAAGAAGGAAGAATTGTACGCCAAGTTTTCAAAGTGTGAATTCTGGCTTTCAAAGGTACAATTTCTTGGTTACGTGATTGATAGTGAAGGCATTCATGTAGACCCAACTAAGATTGAGTCAATCAAGGATTGGGCATCTCCCAAGACTCTGACAGAAATTCGTCAATTTTTAGGTCTTGCCGGCTATTACCAACGATTTATCGAAGGTTTCTCAAAGATTGCTAAACCTATGACGAAGTTGACTCAGAAGAACATGAAGTTTGATTGGAGTGAAAAGGCAGAAGCTGCATTTCAACTGTTGAAGTGGAAATTGTGTAGTGCACCGATCTTATCTTTGCCCGAAGGTAGTGAAAACTTCATGCTTTACTGTAATGCTTCTTGCAAGGGGTTGGGCGCGGTTCTGATGCAAAAGGAGAAAGTCATAGCCTACGCATCACACCAACTCAAGGTTCACGAGAAGAATTACACTACACATGACTTAGAACTAGGAGCGGTGGTGTTTGCTATCAAAATGTTGAGACATTATTTGTACGATATGAAATGAGTTGTGTTCACTGATCATAAGAGCTTGCAACATATTCTTGATCAGAAAGAGTTGAACATGAGACAACGTAGATGGTTGGAATTGTTGAGTGACTACGACTATGAAATTCGTTATCATCCAGGAAAGGCGAACGTGGTGGCAGATGCCTTGAGCCAAAAGGAACAGAACAAGCCACTACGAGTTTGAGCTTTAGTTATGACGATTGATCTGAACCTTCTCGTGCAAATTTTAAACGCTCAGGTTGAGGCGAGCAAGGAAGAGAATTATAGAATCGAAGATTTAGGAGGTATGATTAAGAATCTGGAGCCCCGTGCTGATGGAAAGTTGTGTTTGAGGAATAGAAGTTGGATGCCTTGTTTTGGCAACTTGAGAACTCTGATAATGCACGATTCACATAAGTCAAAGTATTTGATCCATCCTGGATTGGATAAGATGTACCAAAACTTGAAGAAACTGTATTGGTGGCCAAATATGAAAGCTAAGATTGCCACCTATGTTAGTAAGTGTCTGACCTGTGCAAGAGTCAAGGCCGAATGCCAAAAACCATTTGGTTTGTTGGTTCAACATGTGATCCCGGTATGGAAGTGGGAGAACATTACAATGGATTTCGTTACTAAGTTGCCAAAGACGTCGTTTAGTCAAGATGTAATTTGGGTAATTGTTGACCGACTCACCAAGTCTGCACATTTCTTTCCAATGAAGGAAACCGACTTAATGGAAAAGCTAACGAGACAATACTTGAAGGAAATAGTCTCAAGACATGGAGTGCCCATTTCGATTATTTTTTATCGACACAGTAAATTTACATCTCATTTCTGGCAATCGCTGAACAAAGCTCTAGGTACTCAATTGGATATGAGTAAGGCTTATCATCCGCAGATGGATGGTCAGAGTGAGAGAACCATCCAAACCTTGGAGGACATGCTACGTGCTTGTGTGATTGGTTTTGGGAAAGGTTGGGATAAACACCTACCTTTGGTGGAGTTTTCCTACAACAACAGTTACCATACGAGTATCAAAGCTGCACCATTTGAAGTACTATACGACCAAAAGTGTTAATCGCCTGTCTGTTGGGCTGAGGTTAGAGATGCTCAGCTTACTGGCCCATAGATTATTCATGAAACCTCAGAAAAGATCATCCAAATCAAGAAGCGTATTCAAGCTGCACGTGATAGACGGAAGAGCTACGCTGATAGGAGACGTAAGCCATTGGAATTTTAAGCTCGAGATAAGGTTATGTTGAAAGTATCGCCATGGAAAGGGGTGATACGTTTTGGCAAACGGGGGAAGCTAAATCCTCGTTATATTGGACCTTTCAAAATCCTTGCAAAAGTGGGAATGGTGGCATATCGACTTGAACTCCCAGAGCAACTAAGTCGGGGTCATAGTACTTTTCACGTTTCTAATATGAAGAAGTGTTTCTCCGATGAACCCCTAGCTATTCCGTTGGATGAAACCCAGATTGATGACAAGCTTAATTTCATTGAAGAACGGGTCGAAATCATGGATCGAGAAGTCAAACGACTAAAGCAAAGCTGCATCCCAATTGTGAAAGTTCGTTGGAACTCAAGACGAGGTCCTGAGTTTACTTGGGAGCGCGAGGACCAAATGAAGAAAAAGTATCCGCATCTTTTTGCTAACCCTGCACGTGCGTCTAAAGTTACGTCTTAAGCTTTGAGGACAAATCTCTTTTAACGGGAGAAGGATGTCACACCCCGTAAATTTCAGGTCAATATTTTAAACTTTTCTGATCATTATTTTTGACTTTTATACGTTACGTTTGAATCTGGCAGTTTACCAGGAAGTTAACCCGCGTAAATCTAAAAAACATTAGGTTATTAATTAGAAACATTTGAAATGTCATAAAAATATGTAAATGATGTCGGGGTTGATAAAAGATGTAGGATTCCAAAAATAGTAACTTTTATAATGTTTTAGCGAAACGGACATAGAAGTTAAGCGATTAAGACTAGTTAGTGCGTTTTGAAAATATGGAAACTTAACAAATATAGGGGACGGTATTAACATCTTGAAACTAAAATCTTTCCTAAAAAGGAAACTTTCTATAAATGGTAACTTTCGGGAAAAATTTCAAGATTCAACGAAGAATGTTACAATTTCACTAAGTCGTTTTTGATAAATAAAAACCAAAACACAAACACACATGGATGTCTTTCTATATTAAGCGTTTCGTGCAATATTTAGTATACTTTCTGTTTTCCTAAGACGCGTTATTTATCTAGGTCGCGGCTAGATTTCTATATCATCTTTCATTTACGTGATTTACCGTTTGCTCATCTTGCTAAGGTGAGTTCATAGCCCTACGTTTTTACTACTTGCTTTACTATTTAGGGTGAGAAACATTGCTTGCTTTCAAACATTGGACACAAATGCTTTACGTTTTTCCCAATCTTGTTTACGTGTTGCCTAAGTAATGTTGAAACTTGTATGCCCGAGTTATCATGAACCGTTAGTTACTTATGATCAGTTGGATTGGTAAGTGAGCGCGAGTGCTGTAAATTGATCTATTGGGACTAATCATCCCCGTCCGTGTAAGTAGCTCTTACATGATCAACGGACGTATACCATGTCGAGTAATACTGTGAAGCACCATGTTGGCACCCGTCAGGGCAAGTTTATTAAGCATTTTGCATGCTCCCATTACATTTAGCCTCGGTATCATGAGCTTAACGCAACGTAAATGCCTTTTTTGTGATATTGTATCTGTTAGAATAGTCACATGCGTTTTGCAATATTTGTGGTCCACTCTTATATCAAATTTAAACATATGAATTCACCAACTTTATGTTGATGTTTTAGCATGTTTTTTTCAGGTGCTTAGCTATAGATGTCTTTGCTTGCTTTATGGTGTTGCCTTGCTTTGGACCGATTTTCAAGAATTATTATCTACGTTAACATCGTTGTCAAACTATAAAACCTTTTATTGGCTTCCACATATTATCTAAGAACCTACGTAAAACTTTAACTATTTTTTTAATGCAATGATGTTGGATTTCTAAACGTACCCTTAGAGGTCGTTCTTTGTATCTTGTGTGATGTATATTATGACGTCACGCCCCTGGACACGTGTTTCCGTCCAGGCCCCGTTTAGGGGTGTGACAGATTGGTATCCAGAGCCAAGGTTATAGAGAACCAGGTAGGAGTTAGTACTCATATCGTCGATTTTCCTTATAGCAATGGTCCTGCATAAAAGATTAGAAGACAAAGATGCAATTCCTAACTCGGTTATACAAAATTTACAATGCAGGAAAAAATTAAACACACAACTGTACAGAGATCAATACGCCATATCCTAAACCCTAGGATACACTGTATTGTACCTGTGAAAAATAATTAAAAATTTTAAAGTACTGAAATTAAATTACAGACTGATAATGTCCAGACACATCCATACACCGTATCCAGAGGGGTTCGATACGCCGTATGGAGGGTTTGGGAAGACAGACTCGTGCAAAAACAATTAAAAATAGTTCAAACAATTTAAAAACGACCGGGTTATCTCCCAAAAAGCACTTTTATTTCAATTAGTCGTTAAGTTTGACTTTTTTCCTTCTCTTCACTCATTCTTCCATCATTCGCTCGCACTTGTCTCCGTGAGCGAATTTCTTCATAATCATTTGGCATGACACGTATTTCATGAAGAATGGTCTGCTAAGCACACCATCTCTTATAACATCTTTATCGTCAATGATGATAAAACCTGCAAGAATATAAAATTTTCCAACAAAAATAGGTATATCTATTAGAGTTTCGGCTGGATTCTTCCCTTTGTGATTGTCCTTGTCCTTGTTTAAAGAATAATAAAAGCTTTTGGTAATTAAATTAATGGAAAAGGAAGGGATGAAGTCAGCATTAACATTTTTATACCTAATCGTGCAAGAAAACTTCATTTTATAGCAACACTTAGAACTGGTTTTAACATTATCGAGTTCATTGATAATAGTTGGCTAAAAATCAACATCTTGATTCGTCTTGGGTTCTAGAGGTGTATCCAAGTCATTTAATTCAATGCAATTACCACAAAGTCTGCCGAAATGACTCGTTATCCTCTCCTATAGGCTTTGTTTTTGAATCAAGATTCTTTAACATAAAGACCCTCCTGATTATGCTAGTGGTTGGCTTGATACTTTTGAAAACAAGTTTTTATTCCCTGACCCTTAGAGTAAATTTTATTTTGTAAACATCAATCTTGGAATGGGCAGTAGATAAAAATGGTCGACCGAGGATCAAGGGTACATCGTCATCCTCGGGTATGTCAAGGATGATAAAGTCTATGAGGAAAATAAATATTCTAATCCTTACTAACACGTTTTCAGCAATACCCCTTGGTTGTTTTATTGTTCTGTCAGCCAGTTCAATGATCAACCTAGTGTGAGATAAAATTCCTAGACCAAGATTGGTGTAGGTAGAAAATGGCATAACACTCACACTTACTCCTAGGTCAACAAAGGCTTTATCAAAACAGCATTGGTGAATTAAAACAGGCTTAATGTTTAAAGCTTCCCTGGGTCTTTTTCCTTTGGAGGCAAGGTAGTTGTGTTAGTGATCATAACGCTTCAAGAAATCGTCACACATATTGTTCATTTCTCCAATCATCACAACAGTTGTCTTGTAGTCGCTTGGGAAGGGAACGTTTCGGAATAATTCATTAAAATTTGATGCTTTGGTGATGTGACCCTGATACGGCGTATGGACTACATCCCATACGGCGTATCTCAGATGAATCAGCTTTAGTGGTTGATATTAATTTTACATCGTCCCTTGGGTTTGGTTCTGTTGAGCCAGGCAGACCTCAAATTCCTCTTTCTTGTAAAACCTTGCTCATTTAACCAATTTGATTTTCCAAGGTCTTAATCGATCCTCCTTGATTTCTTATTGCCGCATCGGTAGAAGCTCGAATCTCCTTGATGATGTTTGAGTTCTCTTTGTGTCTCTTTGCTGACTCAGCCATGAACTTGGTCAGTGATTCTTCCAATGTGTGTCTTCGATTATGATACGAAGAATTTCTGTTGTTGCGTTGGTAGAATCCTGGCCCTGCAGCTCCATACTGTCCTGCAGGTTGATAGGGTGCTCCAAACTGTGTGTAATAAGCCTCTTCCAAAGTATTCCCTTCTTCCTTTAGTGGGCAGTCCTTTGTGTAGTGTGGTCCCTTGTATAGTTCGCATCCGACCTGAGCAGCGTATACTTTTTCGTTGACTTTTTTTATCTCTCTTCCGAGGTTATTAAGCTGGGCTTGAATAGCGGCTAGTCTGTCAGAAGTTTCAGTACTTCTGGCTTTTAAAGATGTTCCGTTATGCCATTTCTGAGAGTATTCAGCCATTTCTTGGATGGCTATTTTTGCATCAACGACAGTTTTAGTGGGAATGGCGCCTTTAGAGTCAAGGATTTGTCTGGTGGGAACATCGAGCCCATTATAGAATAAGATAACTTCTTGCATATCAGTTAAATAATGTTGAGGACATTTCATCAAAAGTTCCTTAAATCTTTCCCAGGCTCGGAAGAGACTTTCATCCGGTTCTTGTTGGAAATTATTTATCTCCTCTATTTTCTTTGCCGTGCGAGTAGGTGGGCAGTATTTGTTTAGAAACTTTGTTTTCAGGGTTTCTCAGTTTGTGATTGAACCTGATGGTTCGTTCCTGAGCCACCGACTTGCAGCCCCAGTTAAGGACATGGGAAAAACTCCAAGCATTACTTGATCTTGAGTAACCTCTTGAATATGAAATAAGTCAACGATCTTAAGGACTTTTTCGATGTGTTCATTTGCGTCTTTGTGTTCTTAACCGTTGATAGTATTTTCGCGAAGCTCCTTGAGATTTTGCCCTTTTAACTCAAAGTGAGTTTTGTCATTAATCTTGGGCCTAACAACTCCTGACCCATAGTTTCCATGGGTCTTGCTTATATATTGCTCCATTGTTTCTGTCATAATTTCTGTAGTTGAATGTTCTTGGATGTCAGGAAATAAATCGAGCTCTGGCGAACTTGATTCAGAAGACCAGGTGTCTCGTAAAGCCTCCTTTTTAAGTGAAATGCACTTTTCGGGTTTTCAAAAGGTGTAAATAGTTCCTTAGTGGAACTCCTTGTCATGAATCACTTGGAACAAAAGATAATAATTCAGTAGGATAGGCTCTTTGGGATGAATACAGAAAGTTAAACACGAAAATCAATTTTTTTAGTTTTGCTATTGTATCAGATGAGCAATACGCCGTATTCAATTAACTTGAATACGCCGTATTGTTTGGAAGAACAGATACGCCGTTTAGACTGTAGAAGTCAATACACTGTTCTGAGTGGAAAGGTCGATACGTCGTATCCAACTGGTGGATATGGCGTATCTATTGATCTGTCAGAACAGGATTCTTTAGAAAATAATTAAACAATGCGGGAATTTAAACACACAATTAAATCACACAATTAAATTAATTACAAACAAAATTAAATTACACTTAATTAGATTAATTTAATCTACTGGTTTAGAAATACTAATAAAACTAAAAGGTTAAACTTTTCACTCCCCGGCAGCGGCGCCAAAAACTTGATGTGCTGTCGTGTAGGGTCAATTTATTAATTACCAAGTTTTAAATTTATATTTAGCCGACTTATCCTAAAACAACACTTTAACCGGTAGTCTACCCGATCGGGCGGAGTTTGAATGCATAAAAAACAGTTAGCCAAACACCCCTTTAAAGGAGTCACAACTGTTGATCTTAATAAACATATCTTGAACTTCTTAGCTTGATGTAAGGTTTCGTATCCGTGAATAAATCCAAAGGCACTAAGATTAAAACTTTGAGTGTATGATATAAACTATGTTGAATCTAGTTTATGCCACTAAGAAGAATAACAGTAATGAATGTTTAACACACAGAAATATAACCAAAACAATAAGCTCCAATATATTAGTACGAACACTCTTTGACAGTGTTAGGGTTTACAACCTTGAAGCTATGAAAAACTATGAAAGACTGATATCTAGATCTATGCCTTAGGGTTCCTTTTATACACCAAGGAAACCCTAATGGGCTTACAAAATACGTATACTGATAATGCATATCTATTCTTAATTTAACTCATGCATATCATAATAGCAGTACTAACTATACAAGACTACAGTACTAAGTATTAACTAACAGTACTAACTATACTGGTAGTACTAACAATGTACTGGCAGCACTAACTATTATAGCTAGCAGTACTAATAACTTAGACTATTTTCTTTAAACTTCAACATCAGCACAATCTTGAACCAGTAGTATTAACTTCCAAAACTAACAGTAGTAACTTCAAAAGTCTTCAATTCCCAACAATCCTCCCCTAAACTTGATATTCACCTTGTTAATCATCAAGTTTCTTCAGTATCAGCATCTTGATCATTAGAAGGATGTATCCAAACACTCTTCCACTTTTGAAGTTGTGATCTTGTAAATCTGAGAAGCTCAAATGCCTTCTTACTTTCATAATCAACCTCTAGTCTTCTATTTAGCATCCTTGAAAGCATTTCTTGAGTTAGAGGATATTTCTTCTCAATCATCATGTGAATATCCACTCCAGTATTCATCAACAGTACATGAACTCCAAATGAGTCAAACAATCTCCAGCTTATCAAGTTGTAGTCCTGTTGATTCTTCTATATTTCATATTAGGTCTTCAGATCTCCCCAAAGTAACAAGTCATATCCTTCTGGACTTGTTGTCTCATATCTTTCATTTACCAACCTATGTAGATCTAACATAATCATCAAGCATCTCACTGAATATCTTGTAATTCTTGGAACTTCCATCTACTATGATGATTTGATAATACATCATATTTTCATTTAAAATATGTGTCTTCCAATCAACAATTGAATATTTGGTGGCCAGAGATTCAACATCAATAACAACATCATCCCTTGGAACTACATCCATACTATCTCTAAGCTCCTCTTTTTCAGCATCATTATCCTCTTCTATTTTCTGTTTCTTGGAACTTTCTTCTTCAGAATCTGCTCTTGGTATCTTTTTAGTGCTTTCTGCTTGCCGTTGACTATCATCATCTATAGGCTTAAAGTCATCAATCCACTTCTTCTCTCTTTCATATAGTTTCTGAACTTCTTCAAAATTCTTATGCTTTAGTTGTTGATGAGTGTACTTACCCATATGTTTGAGGTAAGTAATCATCATGTTCCTGACTTGAGTTCATGTAGGTGGTTTGTTCCTTATTACCTCTGCTCTTTCTGCTGCCAATTGTTTCTTTCTTCTTTCAAAGAATTCTACTAACAATCTGGCTCTTTCTTCAATTACGTACTTTTCTTGCTCTTCATATGTCAGTCTTACAGCTAGTTCATGATCAACATCTATTCTGGCTTGAATTTCATCAAACTCTTCAGCTAAAGCAGCACTAGTAGCTTCTTCTTGCTTTTGTCTTTCTTTTTGTGCTCTGTCCAACTTTGCTAACTCTTCCTCGTGTAATCTTTAAGCTAACTCTACATCACTTTCAATTTGAGCTAACCCTTGATCCTTTCTTTTTTACTTTCTCTGGTTTCTCAGGTTCTTCTTCAACCAGTACACCCTTACCTTTGTCTTTTGGATCAATAGTTGGAAGAGGTTGCAGTGTGGTTATTGATCTGATAGGTCTAGGAGAATCTTCTACATCTTTAATAGCAACTCCTTTCTCCTTAGCTTTCTCTTCCTTCATCTTTATCAAAGTCTGAGCAATGGTAAGATCTTCATCTATAAATGCAGTTGCAGTAGTTGTTGGAGGAGTTCTAAGTTCAGCAGTACTAATAGCTACACTAGCAGTAGTAACTAGTGCACTAACAGTACTAACTCTAGTGGTAGCAGTATGAATTGTCTCTCATTCAACATCTTTCATGTCATCATCAAGTACATCAAAGTCACTATCTTGGAACATTGACTTTGTCTTGTCACTTTCTCTCCCTTGTTTGGATGCATCCTCCTCATCTAAATCATCATCAGAAGACTCGACTCTGCCTTTAAACAGTCTTCTCTTTATAGGTTGTAGAGTTCTTGCCTTTCTCTTCTTTTCTAGCCTCTTGACCCTCAATTTCAATCTGGTAATCACTCTGTCTTATGTAGTCTTTGCTTCCTCTAAGGCAAGAACCCTTTTTTGTCAATGAGGTACAGGTTTCCATCAATTCTTGAATTAGTTCCATTCTACCCTCATCACTTCCAGGTGTGTTACCTCCTGAGAGAGGTGAATCATAGGGTGTAGGTGGTATAGTGTCCATCAATTCAAAAGTATGTTCCATGCTGCCCTCCATACTTCCAGATATGTGACCTTCTGTGAGAGGTGGTTCATTGGAATTTTCAAGCACTCTCTCAGACCTAGTCTGAACAAGAGCACCCCTCATGGTTTCTTGCCTGGGACTGCCACCTGTATTCATTCCCTAAGGAATGTCAACATTAGGCATTGTCGTGGTCTGGGTCCTAATTATGTTATCACTGTCCTGTGCTGCAACTAAGTTAGCATCAGTAGTGATAGCCCTTTCCACACTATTACCCCCTCCTTATGGACAACCTCATCTGCTCCATGGTCTAGAGGCACACTAGTCTGAGGTAACTTAGCGACCTTTTTGGCTCTCCTATGTTTTTGAGTCTTTCTTTGTTTTCTTTAATATGTAGATGGAGATGGGAGAATTTTCTCAATGTGAGCTTCAGTTTGAAGTTCATGGGAAACTATTGGAGGTGTTTCAGTTTGAGGTTCTGATGTGAGGTAGAGGGTGTGGGTTGGGGTTTAGGGGTTATTGCTGAACCTTCACCCTCAGGTGCTTGGTTTTGCACCAACATGGAGTCAAAAAGTAGAGTAACTTTCTTGAAATTTTTTTACTTTTCCTTGCCATATTAGAGAAAACCATTTTATTGGGTGTAGGTGTCTCATAAGTATCATAAAAAGGTTCTGGTAAATCTTTAAGCTGGTTATTCAAAAAGAGTTATAAAAACCTTAGATACATTAAAAATCTCTTTGGATCTAAGTTCCTCAACATACCATTAAAAATTAATTTAGAAAAATTAAATTTCTAACCCTTTGCTAAACATATAACTGCTGAAGCCAAATTAGTTGAAAATTCATTCCAAGCAGTTGATTTTGAACTTATACAATAAAGGATGGTATGTATAAGAAAATTTCCATTGAGGTGAGAATGAACCTTTTTGAAAAGTAAGTTTTGTAGAAAGCTGTTCATATCCCATTGATATGTGCAAAATACACATATCCGTTTATACCTAAATAGGCCCAATTAAACCCAAAACAGACCAAAAATGGCAAAAATATGCTTGAATTTGTGTTTTGTGTGTGCAGGTACGGATATATCAAAAATCACAAGAAAATAATCAAAAACGGGCAAGCACGGACACGAGAACGGAAGAGTGCACAAAAGCCGGAAGCAAAGCCAAAGAAAAGTCAACCCTCAGTCAAACAGTCAAAGGAAAGTCAAAAACAGTGGTCAACCAAAGTCAACCACAAAAAGACAAAACCCAAAATATTCCAAAAATTGTCCCTCAAGTTTCAAAAAATTACATAATTGGTCCCTTAAGCCAAATTGGGCCTTAAACCCTTAAATCCCCTATCCGGATCCAAAAGCCCAACCAAAAAGCCCATTACTTGGCCCATCTTCCCTTTTATAAAACCACAAGGACCCTTTTTGCCAATTTCCAAAGTCATTTTACACTTGATTTGTGAATAACCAAAAAGAGGGACCATTATTGTAATTTCATCAAAGCTTACCCCTATAAGCGAAGTTGTTGGCGGAAATATCTCAACGGTTATAATTAATTAATGAAAATCTGTTATGCCCTGAACAGTATTAACGGTAATAAGCAGTACTAAATTTGGCTAAGCAGTACTAACTTTTGCCCAGTAGTACTAACTTTTGCCTAGCAGTACTAACTTTTGTAGCAGTATAAACATAATAGTTACCAGTATAAACCCAATACTAATCATCAATCTCATAACTAAACCCGTGTAAGCAGCAACTAGACAAAGCCTAGCCACATCAAAATTGTATAAAGTTTCATCCAACAGTATAAACTAAGTCCAGCAGTACTAAGAGATATCTAACATATTGACTCTGCTTCACTATTTATATAACAAAATGCCTCTATTCATCACGCATCCACAAGCACACTAAAAAGACAAGATAGACAGTGCGAATTCATGAGGATTCCATATTTATGCATAACCCATGAATAAAAGTTAAGACCTGTATCCCAAACACATTAACCTCCCCTCACTACAATACTATCAAGATGTATAATCTACCAATGCGAGCAATAAGGAAATTCAACCTGCTAACATCAAAAGCCATTGTGAGAATAAATCTGCAACAGTATGGTCTGTGTGAAACTTTATCACCTGAATCAACTTTACTTCTTATAACAGTCTCTGATGAAATGGTACCTATCTCTAATTCTTGGTTTTTAGAGTGAAATACTAAATCTTCACAATACAAATGTGCTTTCATTATTAATAGTAAATCTTTGGTGTTCATTGAAAATTGAATCCATATTCAAGCATGCCGATTTTGGATCCAACAAATGTCCCATAGCATAGCAGCACAACATACTCTGCTTCACTTGTTTGATTTACTACATAGTCTCTTCTTACATTGCCATGAAATCAACCCCCCCCAAATTGACAACCTCCTGTTGTGGATTTCCTGTCAAGGCTAGCTCTAGCATAATCACTATCAGAAAAAGCTTCCAAGTCAAAAGGTGAATCTCTAGAATACCAAAGGCCTAATTTAGGTTGACCTTTCAAGTATCTAAAGATCCTCTTCACAGCATAAAGATGTGAAGTCTTTGGAGTAACTTGGAACCTTGCACAATTACAAACAGCAAAAGTTATGTCTGGTTTAGAAGCTATTTAGTACATCAATGATCCAATCATTGATCTGTATAAATGAACATCCACACTATTAGCTTCTTCATCCTTGATCAATGCCTTGTTAGGTTCCATGGGAGTGCTTGCTGTCTTCACAGTGGCAAAATCAAACTTCTTCAATATGTCAGCCACATATTTGTCTTGGCTAATGAAGATTCCATCCTTCTTCTATTGTACTTGTAACCCTAAGAAGAAAGTGAGTTCCCCCATAGAACTCATCTAGAATCTCTTGTGCATCAAACCTTCAAACTCATCACATAGGGACTTCTTAGTTGACCCAAAGATGATATCATCAACATACACCTGTACTAACAAGATATCACATTTTTCCTTCTTGATGAACAAAGTCTTATCTATAGTGCCTCTTCTAAATCCATTTTCAATTAAGTAGGTAGACAAGGTCTCATACCAGGCTTTAGGAGCTTGATATAGACTATATAAAGCTTTTTCTACCTTATACACTTTGTCAGGGAATTGTGGATCTTTAAAACCAGGAGGTTGATACACATAAACCTCCTCTTCAGTAGTACCATATAAGAAGGCACTCTTTACATCCATCTAGTACACAATAAACCCTATAAATGATGCATAGGCCAAAAATAACCTGATTGCTTCTATCCTAGCAACAGGAGCAAAAACCTCATCATAATCAATTCCTTCTTCTTGGGTATAACCTTGTGCAACCAGTCTTGCCTTGTTTCTCACTACAATCCCTCTCTCATCCTTTTTGTTTCTAAAGACCCATTTTGTTCCAATGGCCTTCTTGCCGCTAGGTAGATTAACCAGTGTCCAAACCTTCTGAAGTTGAAATTGTAGAAGCTCCTCTTGCATTGCTTCTATCCAACTTGGATCTTCCAGAGCTTGAATCACTTTCTTGGGTTCCATTTGAGAGAGAAAACAGGCAAATAAGCAGTTCTGATAATCTTTGTGATTTGTTCTCCTCTGCTTATTAATGTAACATACCATAGCATATTCATCAGAAATCTTGGTCATTCTTCTTATTTGAATAGCTGAATTAAAGTCTCCAATGATCTGGTCTTTAGGATGATCCTTGTCAATTCTGGTTATAGGAATAGGACTGACATTCATGGTTGTTTCCAAGTTGTTTATGTCAGCATCTGCACCCACATCTTCATCATCATAAGCATTACAAAAAATTCTAGTATCACCCATTAGAGTAACATTTAAAACAGGTGGAAGTGTAAATGCATTTTTGAAAGGAGAAAATCTTTCAAATAGATGTTCCTCAAATGCATTAGAAGACTCAGTGTATTAAATAGAGATGGTGGATCATCATCAGTATCATGATGGCTCTAGTAGTACATAACAAGCTGTACTAACAAGTATTTAAATATTGTACTGTTAGAATTTTTCACCTCCTGCTTTTCTTGTTGAAGTAGCCTTTCAAACTCACTTCTTGTGGCTTGATAATCCTCCCCATCTTTATTTGAAGCTCCACTTTCATCCATTTCAGTTGGCTTCTCTTCAGCATCTTCTTCACTGACCTTAGGATCTTGAGAGATTAATGGATTAGTTGTACAAATAGGTATTAGGATGTATTCTTGTTCAGGTTCTGTCTTCTTCTTAGCTTGACCTGTAACAATGTTGTCTCTAATTCCAGCAATACCATTAGTTTGATTTCCTGCAACAACTAGCACATAGTTTATAGATATTGTTAAAGAATCAACATCAAAAAGCCAGTCTGGTCCATTTCTTGTCACATTAGGTGTATTTTCAAGAAATCTAATGTTTAAGGTCTCTTCCATTATCCTGGTCCTCTTGTTAAATACTCTCATGGCCTTGCTAACTACAGAGTACCCAACAAAAAATCCCTCATCAGCTTTTCCATCAAACTTGCCTAGATGATCCATGGTATTTAAGATGGTAACAGGACACCCAAAAGGTTTCATGAAGTCTATCAATGGGGTTCTTCCACCACGAATAATTCATAAGGGGTCTTGTATGAGGCTTAATGACTAAGACCCTATTAGCAATAGCAAGCAGGTATAACTACTTCAGCCCAAAAGTAAGTTGGCAACTTGCGAGACCAACTAACAATAGTCTTGCAGCCATCTATCAAGTGTTCTATCACCTCTCAGCAACCCCATTCCTGCTGAGGAGTCCCTAGCAACAATGAATTCCCTCTTAAACCTACATTTCATAAAACTGATTCATATACACTATTTTTATGAACTCAGTTCCATTGTCATAACTGATAATTTATTACTTTATGGTCTAGTTGATTTTCATTTCTGTTATGATAGTTTCTTTAATATCCCACAAGTATCATCCTTAGATGCCAAATATAATACCCCGAAAATCTACTAAAGTCCTCAACGACAAAGCAATAAGACTTTTTCATTAAACTCTTAACATTTGTAGGACCAAATAGGCCCATATGAAGCATATGTAAGGGTTTTCTGATTGAGTTTACAAGTTTTGTAGGATCCCTTTGCTTAATGGATCTTAACATTTAGCTTGTAAAGGGTGTGTTTTGCCTAGAGGTAAATTCAAAAAGTAACAATGTGAAACAATGAAAAACACTATTATTACGCGGAATTTAATCAACAATTAAAGAAGAACACCATCAAAACACTTTATATTGAACTTAAATCTGCCAATTATAATAACAAACTAAGGATTACTATATTAATCGCTAATGATCTCTGTAGAACTATGTCTACTAACTATGCCTATGGATCCTTTTATAGACTAAAGAAACCCAAATAGGCATTACCAAAACGCGTATAAGATAATGCATATATTTTTCCTAAGATATCTCATCATATCTTTAAACTCAACTAATTTCTACGTAAGCAGACTTAACAATTACATAAACAAATAAACTAATTAATACTGCCAGTACTAACTATGATAAACCTTCAGTATTGTAACGGTTAGTGACGATATTTGTTCGTCATAATACAAACTTAATGACGAAACTGTTCGTCACTCACTTAAATACACATATACATTCTAATTTTTCTATCTAAAACTTAAAATTAAAAGTTCAAAGACCTAAAATGACAAAACACTCAAACTTTATAAATAATTACAAAAACACGGGATACCAAATTTTTCATTCATATCTTCTTCTCCCATTTCACACGAAAACACACACTAAAATCCATTACACACATTAAAAACCATTACACACACAGACCGTTGAGTTCACTGTTTCACACCGTCTTCATCGGCGTATTCTCTTTGTCACCGTCATCGCTGCCGATTTTGATACATCCATTTGGTTAATCTTTGATTCCGTTTTTTATCATTATTGTTGGATCGTTTACTGAATAGATCTTAACCTTTAGCTTGTAAAGGGTTTGTTTCTTTAGATAATTCTAAAGCAACAATAATGAAACACTGATTTGAACACTATTGATTATGCGGAAACTAACCAATAATGCTAAGAAGAACAATATTAAGAATCACAAAAGAACTTTATATTATCACTTGAATCTGCCTAGGTTACATATTACAAAGACTATGATTGCTAATCGATCTCTATTGATCTGTGTAGAACTATATCTACTAACTATGCCTAGGGTTCCTTTTATAGACTAAGGAAACCCTAATGGGCTTTACAAAATGCGTATAAAGATCATGCATATCCTTTCCTAAGATATCTCATGCATATCTCAATAAACGCTACTAAATATTTTATTACTAACGGTACTAACTATCAATCAAGTACTACATTTTGTACTGTCAGTTACAAGTTACAACTAGCGGTTACTAATTATATAACTAGTACTAAAATCAGGAATGCATAATTCTTCATCAATATTCACCTATAATTATTGATTGTTAAACTTGTGTTATCTTCATGTCTTCTTTAGGTGTAAACTATCTTGTAGACCAGGAGGATGTATCCAAAATACTCTGTCAAATCATGATCTAATCTTTTGATAATTTTGACATCTTCAGCTATTATTTTTATCTGCAAATATTTCTCAGAACACAGAATTTTTATCTGCAACATATCTTCTCAGCAACACAGCAACATCCAACTAAGTTGGCTTTGTAGTTTTTGGCAAACTACCAGCCATTAACGGATTTGATATTCCTTTACCAGTAGCCGTTTGCTCTGGGATAGCCAATTCTTCATTGTAAACAACAAGGTGAATTGATAACCTTATAGTTTTGAGTAAACTATCAACTATCAACGGATTTGATTTGTCTTTACCAAAAGCCGTTTGCTTTTGGACTAGTCAATGCTTCATTGCCATAACATGGTGCACTGATAACCATATAGTTTTTAGCAAACTATCAGCTATCAACAGATTTGATTAGTCTTTACCAGGAACTGTTTGATCCTGGACTAGCCAACTCTTAACTGTGAAGCAAGGTGAGTTGAGAACCATACAATTTTTGGTAAATTGTCAACCATAAACGGATTTGAGAAGTCTTTACCAGAAGCCGTTTGCTTCTGGACTAGTCAATTCTTGATGTCTGTTAGACATGGTGAATTGAAGACCATTTGTTGTGTGGTGGTTAGCCAACACCCAAACCCTTCTCACTTCCATTCACAGCATTACTCTTCATTAAGCTGTTGCTTAATGAATCTTACCAAATGTAGTGCAGCAGTACTTTCCTCTTCAACCTCCAATCCCAAATCAAGCATTCTTTACAACAATTCCTTGGAGAGAGGGTACCTTCTTTCAACTAGCATGTAGATGACTGTCCCATCCTTAAGCTCTAGTATGCAAACTCCACAAGCTTCATACAGTCTCCAACTAATAATCTCCCAATCTTGTTGATTGTTCCAGAAATCACCTTGATCATTTTCTTCTGTTGAGGATTCCATCATAATCTTCAAGTCTCCCCAAAGAATCAACTCAATTCCTTCTGGTGTGATTTCTGAGTACTGCTTCATCACCAAATTATATAAATGAAACAAATCATGCCTATAAAAAATATGTAGTACCTCCATTAGATAGTTAAATGCCCTGAAGTGCCTATTAACTCTGTAGAAAACAAGGTAATCCCCATCTGGTCATGAAACCTTGTGCAACTTAGAAACAAATGATTATGTTTCCATAATCTCACTATCTATGGTACTTTCAAATGTAACAATCCTTAGACATTTTCTGTGTTCATCATCACTATCATCATCTGGCTATAGTCTTGGCCTTTTCCTAGCAATCATCTTCACATAACTACTTTTTCTTTTCTTTGTACCCTGCTCTGTCACTTCTTGTTCAGCAGGTACCTTTATTGTGTCTTCTTCCCTTGGAGTCTCATTGACAACCCTCTTCCTTTTAGGGTCTTTAGATTCTTCATTTATCTCCTTAATCTGTCTCTCATCCTTAGCAGAACCAATAGCAATAAAGTCTTTATCAGACCTTTTAACCTTTTTATAAAGAACTTGTATTTCTTCAAAGTTCTTGTTCTTTAAATCAGCATGCTTCTTTCCTCTTACATGCTTCAGATAGGTCATCATATGGTTTCTTAGATGAGTTCTTGTTGGTGGTCTGCTTCTGATTGCAGCAGCTCTTTGTTAAGCAAGGAACCTCCTTTGAGCAACAATAGTATCATAAAGAAATTTGGCTCTCTCTTTAACTGTAAACATTCCTCTTTCTTCCTCTTGAAGCCTTGCAGCTAGAAGTCTACCAACTTCAATTCTAGCCTGAATATCATCAAAATATTTTATAAGAGCAACCTTTGTAGCTTCTTCCTCAGCTAACTTTTTCATTTCCTCTTCTGCTCCCCAATCCTCTTGCACCTTTCTAGCTATTTCTTCATCCTTAGCAAGCTGATCAAACTTTCTTTCAGCTTCATCAACTCCCTCTGACTCAGCATCTGACTCAGCTTCTTCCTCAAGTACTTTCTTGCCTTTGTCTTTTGGATCAATTTTAGGAAGAGGCTTCAATGTAAGTACTGATCTTGTTGATGTAGCCCTTGGTCTATCTGAATCTTTAGCATATTTGATCTCACTACCTTTTTGTTTAGCCTTATTTTGGCTCATAGATACCAGAAACTCAGCAATGGTCTCATCATCTCTAAAAACAGTTGTAGGAACAGTACTTTCATCTGAAGTTCCATCTTTTGGCTAAGCAGTACCTTTATCAAGCTTGTCGGTACTAACTTCTATTTCTTTTGGCTTAGCGATCCTAACTTTAGGCTTGTCAGTACTAACTTTTAACATGTCGGTACCTTCATCTGGCTTGATGGTACTGACTTCTACTTCAGTACTAACTCCCTTTTGTGTACTTTCCTTCTCTTCAAGCACCACAAAGCTTGTCCTCCCCTCATATTGAGCATCCTCAGACTCTATGTAGTCCATTGCATCATCCACAATATCATCAAAAGCTGGATCTTTATGCACTGTAGGTTCAGCTTTGGCAGGTTTCCTCCCCTGTTTGGATATAGACTCCTTTTGCATCCACTTTGTTTTCAATGATTTCTTTCCTGCCAATCTTTGCTTCATGGATACACTCTTCATCCAAGCTTTATGATGCGTGATAACAGGTTTGGCTTTCTTCTTAAGCTTCTTAATCTGTGCCTTCAAGTGTTTAATTTCTTTGGCTTGATCTGTGACCTGTTTACATAAGGACATACAAAGATCATATACACTTTGAAGTGTCAGGCTATCCTCATTTCCTGATAGGGATCTATCACTGGATGACTAACCTCCATGATTCCCGCCAGAACCCTCTGGAATGGAATCAGGAATAGGAATAGTAGGTGAAGGTCTAGGAGATGGGTCAGGCTGTGTCGCATGTTGGTCTGCACTTGGGTGAGGAGGAGAGGGTGTGGGTTGAGGTTCAGATTGTCTTTGGTCCTTTTGTTGTATACTTTAAAGGCTTTACTAGAGGTAGAGTATCCAAGAAAATAACCTTCATTAGATTTCCCATCAAATTTGCCCAAGGAATCAAAGGTGTTTAAAATGGTCAAGGGGCACCCAAAAGGTCTCATAAAACTAATACTAGGTGAGTTACCTATTAATAGTTTATAAGGTGTCTTATTTTAAGGTTTGGTCAGTAATACCCTATTTAGTACATAGCAGGCAGTATTTACTGCCTCTTCCCAAAATGTGATAGGTAAAAGTGAATCTGCTAACATAGTTCTAGCTGCCTCAGTTAGAGTCCTGTTTTTCCTTTCTGCAACACCATTCTGCTGTGGAGTTCTAGCCACACTAAACTCCCTTTTTATTCCTTTCTTAGCACAAAATTCATTCATAACATGGTTCTTAAACTCTGTCCCATTATCACATCTAATGATTTTAACATTATGATTCAATTGGTTTTCTAAGCCTATGATAAATTTACAAAGGATTTCACTTGTTTCATCTTTGGTAGCTAAGAAAAATACCCAACTAAATCAGCTGAAATCATCAGTCACAACCAAACAATACCTTTTCTTGTTAATACTTTCTACAGAGACACGTCCAAATAAGTCCATATGAAGTAATTCTAGGGGCTTTCTGATGATTCTTTCTAACTTGGCTTTATAGGAGGCCTTATGTTGCTTACCCTTTTTGCAGGCAACACAAGTGTGGTCATTCACAAAAACTTTTGAAGGTAAGCCTCTAACTAGGTGACCTTTAACAAGTTTGTTTATATTTTTGAAATTCACATGACATAATCTCCTGTTCCATAATTTACACTCATCTGCTGTTGCATTTGCATATAAACAAGTTATACCTCCAGAGGGAACAATGTTCTTTAAGTCCAAGCTGTACACTGATATGTGTTTAATTACACATACCATTTTCCATTTAAAACGAACTTAAAAGAATAAAAACATACCAAAAATACATTGTAT
>BQNB010015384.1:57251-73358 GCA_026074375.1 Tanacetum coccineum
CTCAGCCTATAAATAGGCCTCACCTCTCACACACACACAATAAAGGTTTTTGGTAGTTTTTAGTCTAGCTTAGAATTCGTAATTTTCTTAAATGTAATTTTCCTTAAAATATTTTGTAATCTCTTTTTTAAGTAATGTAATCAGTAACTTTCATTAATGAAATTTAGTTTAAATCATTTATAAGCTCTCTTTTCTTTTAATTCAAAAGCTCTCTTAATAAGCCAAATTGTCTCAATAAGCTAATAAGCTCATTTGAAGCTCTTTCAGTCTATAAGCTAAAATATAGCTTATTTTAATTCAGTACTAATCTTACCTAAACCTTAAATCAGTTTAACTTACATTTATGATGGACCTTATTGGATATGAGCTTTTGGAAAGGGATCTTAACTTGGAATAGATCCCATGGACTTATACCCTAGCTTATTAATAAGCTAGGGAGCTTGTAGCTGCCTTAAATGGTCCTCTTGTTTAGCTAGAGGAGCCTTGTAAGTTTCTCTTTAATTTCTTGCTTTAATTATTAGTTTAATTGCCTTCTAAACTTAGATCTGCTTATTTGCTTATTGAAGTTGCTTATTAGTGCTTATTTATGTCTTTACTAGCTTAATAATCATGGTTGCTTATCTGTTTTTGATTAAAATAGTTTAGATCATAGTCTTTCATTAATTTGTCTTAAAAACCTTTAAAAAACCAAAAATAGTAGAAATTAGTTTGAATCTTAGATTAATGCTTAATTAGTTGTTAATGCATGTTAGTTGGGGTTGTTATAAGCTAAAAATAATCTGGTAGATAATGCTTGTTAATTAGATTAGCAATTTAAGTTCAATGTCATTTCTGTCAAAGTAGTAAAGGGGTGTTTGGCATAAGCAAGTTTGACCATCTAAAGTCAAAAGTTTTGTGCAAAACCTTTTGAGACAGCTTTGAATTTAGTTATAAACATTAGGAAATGAGTTTTCATAAAATAGATTTGGAAATTTAGTAAGTTTGAGCTTAATATAAGAGTGCCAGCACCAGGGCATTTTGTCTTAAACCTTTAGCTTGTGAAAATTTGATCTAAGCCCTCAAAGGCTTAGATCTTGCTTGCATTTTGCTTGTACACTCTACTTGAGTGTTTCTAAGTGCAAGGATTTCCCTTAGGAAACCTGCACTTTTGATTTGCACTTGTGCAAAGTGCACCAGTACTAACAAGAAGTTAGTACTAGTACTAACAAAAGTTATTACTATTTCTGATATACTCTTACATTTACCATTACTAACCAAAGTTAGTACTGCTAGACCTTGGCTTTAATTTTTTAAGTATGAGAAAAAGTAGATTTAGGTTTTTAAAATTCAAGATAGAAGTAATCTAGATATAGCTTAATATGGTTTAGGTTTTAACTTTTAGTTTACTACTTATTTTCTTAGCTTATTCAGCTGTTAAAATGAGAAACTTTACAACACAGAACTAACAAAGGTTAGTACTGTGCTGAGTCCCTTAAAGCCCCAAATTAAGCCATCAAATTAGGATTTAAGTAGCTTATCTTTTAGCATCTTATATTTTAGTTATGCTTAATACAGATTTAGACTTAAATTACATTCTAGCTTATTTTCCTAGCTTCTATTTTTGTTTGTCACAAAAAGTTAAAAAACCAATAACAGTACTTAGGAATTTTAAGTGTTTTAATTGTTAATTTACCTTATGGCCCTATGATTTTTATAGCTTAAATAGATAGATTATAAGTAGCTTTATAGGTCCTTAAAGTTTTAGAGTCTAGTGTAGCTTTTTAAGGTTTTTAGCTTATTTAGATTTTGTGCTAATCTGCTTATTTATGAGTTTTTGCTTTAGTCATGCTCAATTTTAGTTGTTTAAAAGTACTTCTAGCTTAGATTTCTTTGCATTCATAGATAAAGCACATCATAAGCTCTTTAGAACTTCTTTCCTTTTACATTTTGATCTAGTATTGAGTTTTTTATAGCTTATTTTCTAAAACCAAGGGATAAACCCCACTTTCTGAGGTCAGTTCAAAAATAAGCTTTTATTGAGCTTATTTGTTATTTTCAGCCCAAGAAGTTTTTATTAATTTTGCTCCTACTAGCTTCCTTTACAACTTTGCTCTTTTAAGTTTTTAGTGATAAGCACTTTTAGAATTTGAGCTTATAATTAGACTTGGTTTTATTGTCGGGGTAAATGTCCTCAGGGACAAATCCTGTAATTTTTTCTGTTAGTTGTTTTCCATTAATCCTTGCCCGTTAATGTTTTTAGCCCGTTAGCCTAAGTCTTTTTCACAATTAGTCCCTAAGTTAGTTTTTAATTAGTTTATTAAGTTTTAATTAATAGTTAGGGTTAGGCTTTAATTAGTTTAATTAGACTTTAAAGCGAAAAAGTGAAAAAAATTAGGGCTTTATTTTATAAAAATTTGCAACACTAGATGCTTTCTTTATTTAGTGTAATTTTTCTAAAATTTTTAGGATTTAATTTTTATTATTTTTTAGTTTTTAAGTAGTTTAAATTTTAGAAAAATCATATCTTTTAATTTAAAAAGCCAAAAATAGTTTTTCTTTTGCCTAAAATTTTCTTTTATCCTATCTTAGGTTTAGAATTTTAGTTTACATTTTTAGGGATTAAAATTTGTTTACTTGTTTATTTGTCGTGTTTTAATTGTTTCCCGTATTAGTTTAATTGTTTAATTATTTTTTTTATTTGTCCATTTTAATTGTTGCTTTAGATAATCAAATCATCCATTTGCTCATTCAAATCAGAATCCGAACTAAAACGTGGTTTCAATTTCACTAGTCGTTGGGGAAACGACCCGGGTGATCATACTTACCCGGTTTAATATACGTATTATATATTATATTATATATATTTTTGAGAGTGAACTTTATTAAGGGTAACTTGGTAATTTTCTTAATTACTCTTAAAGTTATATTAGTATATATATTTTGGGTATATAAAACTTTCAATCAGTTTTTGGCGCCGTTGCCGGGGACTAGTGTTTAAGATTCCTCCGTTTTGTGTTTGTTGATTTGGTTTGAAGATCCTTTCACTCTCGAAAGTTTCATTCTTGTTTTAAAATTCAAAAGTATAAAAAAATCAAAAAAAATATTTTCCTTTTCTTTTTAATATAAGTAAAAGATAAAAAAATCAAAAATATAAAAAATTGTCCTTTAAAAAAAATAAATAAATAAACAAAGTTGGTAATCGAACACCAACAAATAATATCTTCTATTGAGATATTATCATTTCAATTTCCGGTGAACTTGCAATTGTTCCCAAATCGTAATCAAAGATTTAACACTTGCCATTTTGTGTCACTACGAAGTACGGCTCACCTTGAAAAGAAATTTTCAAGAGCTACCGTGAAGTAGTTGATTATTTGGTTTAAGTCTCTTTCGTGTAACCGTTAAAATTCAATTATATATTTTTGAGAGTGAAATTTCCTTAGGGAATTTTCTTAATTGCTCTTTGAATTAATATATTTTATATATATTTTTACGTGTATAAAACTACAATCAATTTTTGGCGCCGTTGCCGGGGACTAGTGTTTAAGATTCCTCCGTTTTGTGTTTGTTGATTTGGTTTGAAGATCCTTTCACCCTTAAAAGTTTCATTTATGTTTTATAATTCAAAAATCAAAAAAAAAATTAGAAAATAAAAAAATATATATATTTTTTCCTTTTCTTTTTAGTATAAGTAAAAGATAAAAAAAAAATTAGTGTAAAGATTTGCTTTTTAGTTTTTCTTTTTATGCGCACTCGTTCGCAATCTCGAAGACGTCGACAACAACAAAATCTTCCGGTAGAACCAATTGTTGAACAAAACGTTGTTCCAATGGCCGACAATCGAACAATGGCCCAAATGTTACAAGCACCCATCGAGGGGTATGAAGATGCTATAGTTATTCCACCAATCAATGCTAATAATTTCGAGCTTAAGCAACCTTTAATCAATCTTGTGCAAAGTAATAAGTTTACGGGTAGACAAGACCCTCACAATCACCTTCGATTTTTTAACAAGGTCACTTCAACGTTTAGACATCCAGAAGTTCCGAACACTTCGGTAAAGCTTTTGCTTTTCCCTTTTTCTCTAGACGGTGAAGCCCGAGATTGGTTAGACAAGGAACCTCCTAGATCAATTCTCACATGGGACGACCTTGTTTCAAAATTTATAAATCAATACTTCCCACCTTCAAAAACCACTTACTATCAGAATGAGATCATTACTTTTTATCAAAAACCAAACGAAACCTTCAACGAAGCATGGGAACGTTTTAAAGGACTCCTTCGTCAATGTCCTCACCATGGCTTCTCGGAACTACACCAACTCGATACTTTTTACAATTCTTTGAATTCAAACGATCAAGATGCCTTAGATTCTGCAGCAGGGGGCTATTTCTTAGACAAGATGCCTCAAGAAGGTTTAGCGATTATTGAAAGCAAATCAAAAGTTCGTTACTCCAGAAGTTGTGCTAATGATTCAAGAGTAAGAACGGATGCTCCTCTTTCTAATTCTTCACCTTCTAATAATTCTTTCGATATGCAACAAATAGCCTCTTCTCTCGAGGATAAGATGACTATTAAGATGAACCAAATGATGAATCAAATGAAAGCTTTAGTCGTTACTACTCCTGCACACGTCAAAGCAGTTCAGGAAGTATGTGTTACTTGTGGATCGAATCATCTCGAATCCACAATTTTAACACCCATTGTCCGTTTAACTCGAGTGGAACATGGATTTTCCCCCGTTTTTCATGACAAACCTCTGAAAACAATTTCACATAAACCACAGCCGTTGGAAAATTTTTCCAAAGACACCAACCACCCAATTTGGCATGTCCAAATGAACCACCAGGTTTTCAATCACCAAATGTCCCAAACAATCAAAACCCGTTATCAAGGAACCAATTCTAATTCAACCAAAACCGTGAGGAACAAACTTTAATCAAAGAGCCGTCAAAACAACCAAAAACGCAAGTTTACAAGCTCCAACCATACCAAACACCAACCAATCAGTTTTCCTTACCAACCTCCAACAAATAGTGTTTCGAAAACGGATGTTTTGAAAGCTATGTTAAAGTCAAATGATGCGATATAAAAGAATGTGCAAAACAAAATCAAGGATTGCAAAAATCAAGAAGGGCAAATGTTACAAGTTTGTTAACAAGCCTTTGCACCAAGTTTGATGATTTAGGCAATACCAACCAAACTTCAAGTTCAAGTTCATTACCTAGCAATACCATTCCAAACCCAAGAAATGAAGCCAAAGCAATTACAACTCGTAGTGGTGTTTCATACGATGGACCTCCGATTCCATCCACCCCGCCTGTGGTGGAAAAGGAAAGATGAGTGACCAAGGATACGAGCTAAACCAAGCACCAAAGACCATCCAACCGCCTCCAGTCGATCAAAGAACAAACCAAAGACAAAGAACCAATCAAAGAACCTTCTTTCATAGCCAACAAAGCCAAACCTAATCTACCTTACCCATCGAGACTCAATAAAGAGAAAATTCGCGAATAGGATGACATCCTAGCTTCAAAGTTTATGGAAATCTTCCGTAATCTTCACTTTGAGCTAAGTTTCGCGGATGCTCTCATTCAATGCCAAAGTTTTGCTCCGATGTTCAAAAAGATGCTTAATAACAAAGACAAGTTGATTGAGTTAAACCAAAAAAAGCACCACTGCCAGCCGTTGAATAAAATTTGTAGTGCGTTGTCCCTAAAAAAAGCTTTCCAGAAAAGTCTAGGTGACCCCGGTCGATTCTCATTCCTTGTGATTTTTTCAGAGTTCGATAGTTACTTATTCCCTTGCCGATTTAGGTGCTAGTATCAATCTCATGCCATTATCCATCTGGAAAAAGCTTCAACTCTCAGGCCTAACCGAAACAAAAATGGTATTAGAATAAGCCGACCTTGATGCCGTAACTTTCCAAACCAACAAACCGTTGTAGCTGAAAATGTTTTTGTCAAAGTAGGAGACGTTTTACTTTCGCGCCGATTTCGTTGTCTTGATTTTATAGCCGAATCCTCGAGTACCATTGATACTCGGATGAAGGGACGACCCTTTCTAAAACGGCTTCTGCTTTAATCGATGTTTACGAAGGAGAGATTACTCTTAGGAATGATGATCAATCGTTAACCCTTAAATGTGGTGATGCACCTTCCATTTCATACAACAATCTTGAATCATTGAAGAAAGTTGATCTCATTGATGTCACATGTGAAGAGTACTCACAAGAAGTACTTGGATTTTCCGATTCCGTTGCTTACAACAATCCTTCTCCATACTTCGATCCGATTGTTTCTACTTCATCTCCAACACTTACTCCGTTTGATGAAAGCGATTTTCTTTTATAGCAATCGATGATGAACCAGTTTCACCAGTTTTCAATGCTACGTACTATGATCCCGAGGGTGACATTCTCATTCTCGAGGCACTTCTCAACAATGATCCATTACCTAACCCAAACCAAGGAGATTACTCACCCGGAATTCAAAAAGATCTTAAAGTTGTTGAACCAAAGAAGTCTTCAGTCGAATATGCTACTTCTTATGAACCAAAAGATGAAATTCCCGAAGTCGAGCTTAAAGAGTTACCTCCGCATCTCGAGTATGCGTTCTTAGAGGAAAATAACAAGCTTCCAGTCATAATTTCAAAAGATTTAAGCCAAGATGAAAAGACCTCACTCATTCACGTTCTGAAAAACCGAAAACAAGCAATTGCTTGGAAACTTTCTGATATCCGAGGCATAGATCCAGAGTTTTGCTCACACAAAATCCTTTTAGAAGATGATTACGAACCTTCAGTGCAACATCAAAGGAGGGTTAACCCTAAAATCCACGATGTCATCAAGAAAGAAGTAGAAAAACTTCTTGACGCAGGATTGATTTATCCAATCTCGGATAGTCCATGGGTTAGTCCAGTCCATTGTGTTCCTAAAAAAGGTGGTATGACCGTTGTCACAAACGAAGAAAATGAGCTGGTGCCTACAAGATTAGTCACGGGATGGAGAGTTTGCATCGATTATCGAAAGTTAAACGAAGCAACTTGTAAAGACCATTTTCCGTTACCATTCATGGACCAGATGTTAGAGCGATTAGCCGGCAACGAGTTTTATTGTTTCTTAGATGGTTTTTCTGGGTATTTTCAAATTCCCATTGAACCTAAAGATCAAGAAAAAACTACTTTCACGTGCCCATACGGAACTTTCGCGTACCGTCGTATGCCATTCGGTTTGTGCAATGCACCCGGAACTTTCCAACGTTGTATGATGGCTATTTTTCACGATATGATAGAAAAAACGATGGAGGTTTTTATGGACGATTTTTTAGTTTTTGGAGATTCTTTTTCCTCATGTCTTGCCAATTTAGATAAAATGCTTAAAAGGTGTGAAGACACCAAATTAGCACTAAATTGGGAAAAGAGCCATTTCATGGTTAAAGAAGGCATTGTTTTAGGACATAAGATCTCTAAAAAAGGAATTGAAGTTGATAAAGCCAAAGTTGATGTAATTTCTAATGCTTCCTCATCCAACAACGTCAAAGGAATTAGAAGTTTCTCGGGCATGCGGGATTCTATCGAAGATTTATCAAAGGGACTTTTACAAAATCTCTTCGACCAATGACCCATCTCTTAGAAAAGACACTCATTGCATTTTTTAGGAAGATTGCATTTCTAAGCCTTTCAACATTGAAAAGAATTGACGAAGGCTGCAATTCTCTTTGATACTCCAAATTGGTCCAACCTTTTGAAATCCATGTGCGATGCAAGTGATTATGCATTCGGTGCGGTTCTAGGGCAGGAGAATTGAGGAAGCATTTCGGAACTATCCTATTCATTATGCAAGTAAGACGATGACTGAAGCAGAGGACTAATTACACAACAACGGAAAAGAGATGCCTGTAGTTGTTTATGCTTTCGAGAAGTTTCGTTTCATATCTATATCATGAACAAGTGTGTTGTTTACTCAAGACCACTTCCGCTTGAATACCTCTTCAAACAAAAAGACGCCAAAGCAAGATTGCTTCGATGGGGTCTTACTTCTTCAAGAATGATTTTAAGGTTATTGATACTAAAGGAGCTGAAAACTATGCAGCTGATCCACCTATCTCGACTTGAATCCTTACTAATATACTTTTGTTCAAAAGAGATACTGAGACTTTTTCCATTAGAGACGTTAAGTGTGTTAACTTATAAAGATCCAAAGTACCGTGGTTTGCCGACTTTGTAAACTACCACGCGGGGAAATTCATTAAAAAAGTAATGTCAACTCAAGAGAAAACAGTTCTTTAAAGATGTTAAAACATTATTTTTGGGATGACCCTTTTCTTTTTAAGTACTTGTACCGGATCTAATAATCCGAGTGAGTGTTGGTGGTAAAGAAGCTTTTGAAAGTCTTAAAGTTGTATAGTGGACCCACCGGGGGACATCACGGAGCAACTTTAACCGCCAAAGAAGATTTTTGATGCCGGTTTCTTTTGGCCCACCATTTATAAGGATGCCTACGAATTTGTCAAATCTTGTGATGCATGTCAAAGACAAGGCAAAATCTCTCAACATGATGAGATGCCTCAAAATTCAATCCAAGTTTGTGAGATTTTCGATTTTTGGGGATTTGATTTTATGGGGACCTTTTCGTATCCCTAAAACGGGTAAAAATATATTCTAGTAGCCGTCTACTATCTTGCCAAGGGGTTGAAGCGATGCGCTTCCCTACCAACGATGCCTTAGGTAGTTGTTAAGTTCTTAAAATCCTTTTCTCCGATTTCGGTGCTCCGAGAGCATATCATAAGCGCTACGTGGGGCCCATTTTTGTACCGACAAATTTGATAAAAGTTATGTATACATATGGTGTCACCTATCGTCTTCGACTCCTTACCATCCTCATCGAGTGGTCAAGTTGAAAGTCACGAATCGAGGTCTCAAAAGAATTTTAGAAGGACGGTCGAGAAAAAGTGCCTCATGGTCAGATTAAGCTAGTTGATGCATTAGGGCTTTTGAACCGCTTACAAGACCCCTATTGGATGTACTTCCATACAAGTTATCTATGGAAAAGCGTGTCACTTACCAGTTGAACTAGAACACAAAGCATATTGGGCTTTTAAGCATGCCAACTTCGATTTAAAGACCGCGTGCGATCATCGAAAGCTCCAACTCAATGAACTTAGTGAGCTTCATGATCAAGCTTACAAGAATTCGCTAATCTACAAGGAGAAGACAAAGAAACTACACGATTCCAAGATAAAGAACCGAATCTTCAATGTTGGTGATCAAGTCTTGCTTTTCAACTCCCGATTAAAGATTTTCTCCAGAAAGCTCAAGTCCCGATGGTCCGGTCCTTTCACAATCACCGAAGTTTATCCTTATGGCACTGCCAAGTTGTCTCATGTCGATGGTTCGAATTTCAAAGTCAATTGCCACCG
This sequence comes from Tanacetum coccineum, assembly GCA_026074375.1. Classification (NCBI taxonomy): domain Eukaryota; kingdom Viridiplantae; phylum Streptophyta; class Magnoliopsida; order Asterales; family Asteraceae; genus Tanacetum; species Tanacetum coccineum. The sequence continues at coordinate 66,650 of BQNB010015384.1, forward strand.
TTTGAAGCACTACTATGGAGGGGATACACCACCATTGGTTATCCCGGATCTCCAGACTTTCCCTAAGGATAACTAAATTCAGGGATCGAGTCGAGCTTGCGACTCGGTGACCAAAAACAAGCCGCTTCGTGGGAGTTCACCCCATGCTTATCCTTTCTATTTTCTTTCTATTTTCTTATCTAATGTGTTGTGTTGAGAGAGGCTTGTACTCTTTCCGATTTCTCGATGTTTGTTGCTTGTTTGTTGTGATTTTTGTAGGATCGAACCAACAATTTCTAAAGACTCTCGTGTCCGGTTGATTTGTCCCGTTCTACTCGAGCTTCTCATCCTTTGTGTGAAATTAGTTTGGGGAGATCCATATCCTTTCATCTTATCGATTCACGTTTATCTTTGCATACTTCATAAACGGCTTAGATTTTCGTAGAGACCCGACTTTAAACATTGAGGACAATGTTTCGTTTTAGTTTGGGGAAGGGAATCTATCGATTTGATGTTGCTTGCTTATTGTTTTGTTCTCACGTACCCGTTTTCCCACAAAAATAGCAAAAATTTTAAATTTTTAAGTTCTTATATATTAAAAAAAAAATGTTAAGACAAAAATGTAGGTTTTCCGTTGGTAAGAATAAGAAGTAATTTTTGACCCGATCGTACGTGTAGAGTTCTAGCTTTCTCCCTTAACAATTAATGATGATAGTTTGTGCTAGTCTCAGTGCTAGTCTCAATTAACAATAAAACATGCTAGACTTAAATCATAGTAATGAAAACTTGTGCTAATCTTTTAAGAAGATTTAAATATAGCCAGTTGGAATTTATATAGGCTAATTATTTGCGAATTTATTTGCAAAGAATAATGAGATGATAGTGTAATTTACGAATTAGGATACTAAAAGTTTATTTGGAAAACTTAAAGGCTTATAAGAATAACTTGTGGTTTTTCTTCCCCGGAGTTCTTAAAATGATTAATTATACGTGTTCTCTTTAATTTTTACAAATTAGAGTTTTACTCTTAAAAGTCTAATCAACATATTTAGAGAAAAAGCTTTATCGATGAAGTCAACATCATTTGTAAATAAGAATTTTAGTTCAAGTTTATACTTTGGTTTTCTAAAACGAAACTTTTCTATTTGCAAAAATAATATATCATATAAAAAAAATCTCTATAAAATGTAGTTGGTAAATAAAAAGGATATAAATCCTTAATTGTTAATAATTAATATACAAACTCCATCGTAATAAAGTACATGGGCATTTGTCGGTTCGCTCCCGATGTGACATCGAAAGAAAGGGTGGAAAATGTATATTTAGGGTTGGTATCATAATAAGTACGCGAGCTCTTGTCGGAGGCGTGGCCGATGTGTCGTCGAAAGAAAAGTGATACCGATTCCTAGCCTAATAATGTGAATATAAATAATAATGTTGCAAAGTTTGAAAATAAATAGTCAAAGTTTCATTTTCTAAAACCAATGTATTCTTTTGAGCTAAGGTTTGCAAAAGTCTACAAGGCTTTTTCATCGGAAGTTCATGCGTTTTGATTAGTATTCTCCGGATGGGGTGTCAAAAGCCTTAGCACTTACCCGATGACGGTGGGATCGCTAGAGAAGAAAGTCATTTATGGGACAAGTGAACCAATGATGTCTTAGCTAAGTAGGTTTTTGTTTGCTTTGAGTTGTGATTCTACTAAGTGATTAACATATTAGCCCAAAAGGCCCATGTGTAAAGCTTGGTCGGATTTCAACTATCTAATATGTGGATTTAATGGTTTAAATTAATTTGAACACACACACCTTAATATATGATTTATGTCGGGAAGAGGAATTCACAAGTTGTAATTATAAGTAGTCTTAGCATCTTAGTTCGTAATTAACGGTGATCTTATTTTTAAGCTTAGCATGGGAAAAGTGAAAAATCGGGGATGATGAAGTTATCTTTTAGACACTTAATTGTGCTTTTTATTCTATGATCCTCAAAGTTACCAATAAGGTAATGAAAACAATACATTATGTCAACACAAATAAGTAGTTAATTATCAAGAAAAATCATAAAAAGAGAAAAATCTTAGAAAATAGGAAGTCGGGTGTTTTATAACTTGTGATCTCTTATCTCTCTCAACAAAAATCTTTGCTACTTTTCAAAGGTTTAGTTTGGGGAATTTTCGAGGTATTTGGTTATAAGGCATGTGATATTGCGTGAGGACACACAATCGTTTAGTTTGGGGAATTTTGATAAGTGTAGAATACACATATCCATTTATGCCTAAAATAACCCAATTAAACCCAAAACAGACCAAAAATGGCAAAAATATGCTTGTATTTGTGTTTTGTGTGTGCAGGTACGGATCAGTCAAAAATCACAAGAAAACAGTCAAAAACGGGCAAGCACGGACACGGGAATCAGAAGAGTTCAAAAAGAAGCCAAAGATTCAAAGCCGAAGCCAGAAAAGTCAAGCCTCAGTCAAATCCAGTCAAAGTCAGTCAAAGATGGTCAATAAAAGTCAACAAAGCCCAATAACCCTTTACCCGGATTCATAAGCCCAAAACCCTAACCCATTTCCTTTTTAATATACCACAAGGGCCAAACTTGAAAATTTCCAAAGTTATTTATAACTAGAAATGGAATAAACAAAGAAAGGGACTGAAATTGCCAAAAGGGCAAAGTTCAACTGAATTTTACCCCGTTTTCAGTTATAAAAAGGGCGGGTAATTCCAAACACTATTCATCGTCGTCCCAATTTACCCACAGTCAAAAAAACAAAGGGCTTATGAAAATTAATGGGCAAGGAAGTCAATTCAAGAGCTTTCAAGCACAATCGCAGGGTCAAAGAGGTCAAATCAATAGTCTTCATTAGCTCTCAAGCCACGTCATCAATGGAAGAAGCACAAATTATAGTGGGTTTTTGTACTAAATCATTCAGTAAAGAAGCACAAGTGAGCCTCAAACGGATTGCCACGTTGGCAATCCGTGTGAGGTCACTTATTGATCCAACGGCTAAAATCTTAGCCCCAATGATTGGTTGATTGGATGGCAGAGATTGATGGGCGCTCAGAGGGCTAGAATCTTCTTTGTTCAGCTATAAATAGGACCTCATTCTCACACACACGAGGCATCTAGTTTTTCTTAGTAATTTTTAGTCTAGCTTAATTTCGTAATTTTACTTAAATGTTTTGTAATTTTTTTTAAAGCAATGTAATCAGTCTCTTCTATTAATGAAATTCAGTTTTAAAGCTTTTTAAATCTCACTCTTAAGCTTCTCAAATATTAAGCTATTTCTCATAAGCCTGTCATAAGCTCATTTTAAGCTCTTTCAGTCTATAAGCTGAAATAGAGCTTATTGAATTCAGAATTAATCTTACTTAAACCTTAAATCAGTTTAAACTTACATTTATTATGGACCTTATTGGAAATGAGCCTTTTAGAAGGGGATCTTAAATTGGAAGAGATCCCAAGGACTTTACCCTAGCTTATCTAATAAGCTAGGGAGCTTGTAGCTGCCTTAATTGGTCCTCTTGTTTAGCTAGAGGAGTTTGTAAGTTTCTCTTTCATTTCCTTTAATTCTAGTTTTAAATAGTAATCTCATTGCTTTCTATACTAGATCTGCTTATTTGCTTATTCTCTTTGCTTATTAGTGCTTATTTGAGTTTTATCTAGCTAAATCATCTTAGTTGTTTATCTGTTTTCAATTTTCTTAGTTTAAATCATAGATTTTCATATTATTGTCTTAAAAACCTCTAAAAAAACCAAAAATATAGTAAAATAGCTTAAGTCTTAGATTATTGCTTATTTAGTTGTTAAATCATGCTTATTAAAGTAGTTTTAATCTGTTAATTGTCTGGTATTAAGCACTTGTTTACTAGATTTCAAAGTAGTAGCTTAATCATAAATGTCTTAGTCGTAAAGTGGTGTTTGGTTTAAGCTATTTTGACCTCCCAAAGTCAAAGTGAGTTTTTGAAATTGTTTAAGTCAGCTTAGATTTCATTTAAAATCATTAGGCAAAGAGTTTTTATAAGTTAGATTGTGAAATTGAAAAAGTTATGGTTTATTATGTTGATTCTAGCACCAGGGGAACTTTCTTTTGAATTTCACTGTGGCAATTGGTTAACTAACCCTCCAAGGCTTAGATCTTGCTTGAACTTTGTTTATACACTCTATTTGAGTGTGTCTTAGTGCAGGATTTCCCTTAAGAAACCTGCACTCTTGGTTTGCATTTATCCAAAGTGCACCAGTACTAACTAAAAAGTTAGTACTGCTGTCACTAGTTAGTACTGCTACCTTAGGCTTAATTTTTAGTTGAGTAAAAGTAGGATTTAGGTTTTTAAATTCAAGTTAGAAATAATCTAGATATAGCTTGATATAGTTTAGAATTTAGTTTTCATTTGAGGTTTTAGTTTAAGCTATTAATGATTTTATGGCTTAATAAGCTCGCCTGTGCACCAGGGGATTTTTCCCTTTGATTTTACTTGTGAAATTCTGATCTAAGCCCTCCAAGGCTTAGATCTTGCTTGGACTTTGTTTAAACACTCTATTTGAGTGTGTTTTAGTGCAGGATTTCCCTTAGGAAACCTACACTCTTGGTTTACAGCTGTGCAAAGGGCACCAGTACTAACAAAAAGTTAGTACTGCTGATACTTTACACTACCAGTACTAACTAAAAAGTTAGTACTGCTTTCACAAGTTAGTACTGCCACCTTTGGCTTAATTTTTAGTTAAGTAAGAATAGGATTTAGGATCCTAAATTCAAGTAGGGCTAAGATTAGCTATAGCTTAATATAGAATAAGTTTTAGATTTCATTTTCTAGCTTATTTACATAGCTTATTTTTGCTGTCAAAAAGTTTAAAAAACCAAAAACAGTACTTAGAAATTTTAAGGTTTTAATTTGTTAATTTAGCTTATGGGCCTAGATTTTATAGCTTAATTAGATAGATTATAAGTAGTTTAATAAGTCCTTAAAGTTCTAGAGTCTAGTTTAGCTTTTTAAGCTTTTAAGCTCATTTGGATTTTGTGCTATTTTGCTTATTTACTGAGTTTGCTTAGTTCATGCTCAATTTTAGTTGTTTAAAAGTACTTCTAGCTTAGATTTCTTTGCATTCATAGATAAAGCATTTCATAAGCTTCCCAGAACTCTTTTCCTTTTTCACATTAAGCTTAATTTGAGCTTTTTATAGCTGTTTTGGTAAAACATAGCCCAAACCCCTAGTTTCTGTAACAGCTTATTGAGAAGCTCTTTTAGAGCTTATCTTTGAGTTTCAGACTATAGTGCTTTTGTTAAAGTTGTTCTCCCTAGCTTCCTTTACAACTTTGCTCTTTTAAGTTTTTAGTGATAAGCACTTTTAGAATTTAAGCTTATAATTGGACTTAGTTTGTTGTCGGGGTAAGTCCTCAGGGACCATTCCTGTAATTTTTCTGTTTTAGTTGTTTTCCAGTTAATCCTTGCCCGTTAAATGTTTTTAGCCCATTAGTCCTTAAGTCTTTTTCACAGTTAGTCCCTAAGTTAGTTTTTAATTAGTTTATTAAGTTTTAATTAATAGTTAGGGTTAGGTTTTAATTAGTTTAATTAGACTTTAAGCAAAAAGTAAAAATTAGGGCTTTTATTTTTATAAAATTTCTGCACACTTTCTTTATTTAGTGTAATTTTTATAAAATTTTTAGGATTTAATTTTTAATAGTTTTATTATTTTTTTTAGTTTTTAAGTAGTTTAAATTTTAGAAAAATCATATCTTTAAATTTTAAAAAAAATGTTTTTCTTTTTCCTAAAATTTTCTTTTGTCCAATCTTAGGATTATAATTTTAGTTTACATTTTTAGGGAATAAAATTTGTTTACTTGTTTATTTGTCGTATTTTAATTGTTTCCCGTATTAGTTTAATTGTTTAATTAATTTTTTTTAATTGTCCATTTTAATTGTTGCTTTAGATAATCAAATCATCCATTTGCTCATTCAAATCAGAATCCGAATTAAAACGTGGTTTCAATTTCACTAGTCGTTGGGGAAACGACCCGGGTGATCATACTTACCCGGTTTAATATACGTATTATATATTATATTATATATTTTTGAGAGTGAATTTTATCAAGGGTAACTTGGTAATTTTCTTAATTTCTCTTTTAAAAGTATTATATTTTATATATTTTACGTGTATAAAACTTACACACCAAGTTTTTGGCGCCGCTGCCGGGGACTAGTGTTTAAGATTCCTCCGTTTTGTGTTTGTTGATTTGGTTTGAAGATCCTTTCACTCTCGAAAGTTTCATTTTTGTTTTAAAAAAAAAAATTCATAAAATATAAAAAGTAAAAAATATTTTCCTTTTCTTTTTAGTATAAGTAAAAGATAAAAAAAATATATCAAAAATATAAAAAAAAAATCTTCCTTTTTAATTAAAGAAATAAAAATCACCAATTGGTAAAAATACCAAAATATAACATTCTCAACGGAGGTGTTATCATTTCAATTTCCGGTGAACTTGTTGGTTCCCAAATCGAATCAAAGATTTAACACTTGCCATTTGTGTCTCTACCAAGTACGGCTCACCTTGAAAAGAAATTTTCAAGAGCTACCGTGAAGTAGTTGATTATTTGGTTTAAGTCTCTTTCGTGTAACCGTTAAAATTCATTGCTAAAAAAAATTATTAGTGTAAAGTTTTGCTTTTTAAATTTTTAGTTTTTCCTTTTTATGCGCACTCGTTCGCAATCTCGTAGACGTCGTCAACAACAAA